>BHFT01070562.1:0-16186 GCA_004320025.1 Laticauda laticaudata | reverse complement strand
TGTATTCTGGGCCCTCCTTTTTTTTTTAAATTGACTTTTCTTTTGCTTCCTTTTATTTCCCTTTTGATTATTGTTTTCAGACCCTGGAAGGGTAAACTTTGAAAGTGGGAGAGAAACCACAAAGATAAACACTGGTGTGAAACTATCATGTTGCGTCTTCAGAATTGCTGAGCTGATGGAGGCCCCTCTGACTTTCTGGCAGGGAGAAAGGAGAGGGAGGAGAATTACACCCAGCAACACAACACACACACACGCACACACGCACACATCATACAAAGAAACACACACATGGGATTATTGGCATCTCATTTACTGTCCCCTCTTTTTCCATGGCAGAAATGCAGCTGTTTCTAGTTCTGCATTGTGTCCAATTCAAACGTTTGCACGAAATCCTGGTTTGCTTAACTAGGATAGTTGGGAAACACCCCCCCCCCCACACACACATATTTCGATGGTTTCNGTTGGGAAACACCCCCCCCCCCACACACACATATTTCGATGGTTTCCCACTTTTAAAGAAGAGATTGGACAACCATTTTGTCCATAACAGTCTAGGGGTGTGTGTGTGTCTCCTGCTTCAGCAGGGGGTGGACTAGAAGACCTCAAAGCTCCCTCCCGACTCTTTTTGTATTCTGCTGTTGAGTAAACCGATGTTTATGAACCACAATCCTTGCATCCAGAAAATGTGCTCAGCTGCAATCCATTCCCTGAGCACATGAATCGGATTGTGTCTGGACAGAGAAATTGCCAGTTCTCCCACCGAGATTTTTTTTTTTTTTTTTAAGGGTTGGTCTAGATGGCCTTTGTGGTCCCTTCCAAATCAGCAAACATGAATGACAGAATAACAGAATTGGAAGGGATCTTGGAGGTCTTCTAGTCCAACCCCCTGATCAAGCAGGAGATCCTGTAGCAGCTAACCTTTCTGGACTCCTGAACCAAAAATTGTGCGCATGCTTGCACACTCGTGTGCCAGCACCCAGAAGGCAATGTGCGCCCCTCCATGCCCCCTATGCATGCGTGCGCAATCCCCACCCACCCACCCCCGCTACCCTCTTACCTGCACTGCACTGCACTTCACAGCTGATTTTTGGTCAGTTTGAGGCCTTTTTGGGACTCCCAGAGGCTTGAGGAAGGTTTCTGCAGGCTTCGCAGGCCAAAAAGTAGGCCCATTTCATCACTTCCAGTATTTCCAGAAAAATGGGTTTTCGGCCTGCAAAGCCTGCAGAAGCCTTCCTCAAGCCTCTGGGAGGCCGAAAAAGGCCTCAAACCTGCTGAAAATCAGCGGTGTGGCCCGCGCATGCGCAGTGAGGTAAATTTTCCTGCAGCTTGCATGTTGCCACAAATGGCTCTGCATGCCACCTGTGGCATGCGTGCCATAGGTTCACCATCACAGCCCTATACCATTGCAGACACAAGGCTGTCCAGTCTATTCTAAAAAGGCCTCCAGTGTTGCAGCACCCACAGCTTCCAGTGGCAGGCAGTTCCACAGTTTAATTCTTTCCATTGTTGCTTCTCTCCTGGATGAGTTTCCATCCGTTGCTTCTTCTCCTGCTTCTTCAGGGGCTTTGGAGAAGAGCTTGACCCCCTCTTATTCTTTGGGGCAGCCCCTCAAATATTGGAAGGCGGCTACCATTGTCACCCCAAATGGGCCTGTGGATTCCCGCTGCTAAGCCAGGCGGACATTGGGCGGAGCTGAGTCTGATTTTTCAGCCTTTTTGACACGGTGGTTGAGCGAACCAGTGCAGTTGTTAAGCGAATCAAATGGCCGTTAAGTGAATCTGGCTTGACCCCACTGATTTGGCTGGCTGGGAAGGTCAGAAATGAACCTGGGAGGCTGCAATCACCATGAATATATGCCAGAAGCCCAGGGATCAAACTCTGATCGCATGACTGTGAGGGTGTTTTGATGGTCGTAAGTGTGAGGACCCGGTTGTAAGTCACACTTTGCAAGGACGTTGTACTTTCGAACGGTCACTAAAAGGAACGGTGCAACTCGAGGGCAACCTACCCCTGCTTTTATGACCTTTCTTCCCACTGTTGTTAAGTGAATCCCTGCAACCGTTAAATGAGTAACATGGTCATTAAGCGAATCTGGCTTCTCCGTTGACTTTGCTGAACACTGTGACCATCATAAACACGAGTCACTTGCCAAACATGTGAACTTTGACCCTGTTAACCATGTGGGCTCTGTGATGGTGATAAGTCGAGGACTGGTCTTAAATCACTTTTTTTCAGTGCCGTCATAAGTTTCAAACGGACACTAAATGAATGGTTGCACTTCAAGGATCAGCCCTGTACAGGTAGTCCTTGAGTTACGACTATTGACCCTCAAATTGTTGATTTTGGTCGTACTGCCACCGTCATAAGTCCGAGTCCATTGCCAAGCGGCCGAATTTTGATCCCAGGGGATGCCACCACCATCGTAAGTGTGAATAACGGTCCTAGTGTCCCCTTTTTTTTCCGTGCTGTTGTACCTCCCGACGGTCTCTCTCCAGGGATGGCCATAAATCAGAGACGACCCATCTGACGATTTCAAATCTGTGCATTTTGCAGAGTTGGAACGCGACCTCTAACGGTCACTCAGTGAACCGTCGTAAGCCCAGGATGGTCCGTATTCGTTTTTTTTCTTCTTCTTTCTTTCTTTTCCCTCCCTTTTGTCTTTTCGAGTCTGGAGGAATTCCACCTCCATTGTGCCAGCCCCATAAAACCCTCCACTCGGGGCTGAAGGGCTGCCATGCTCCCACGCTTCTTCCTGCTGCCCTTGCCTGTGGCTTCCTCCCTTTGGGGGGGGGGGCTCTGCAAGACCCCCTCCCTCCCCCCCAAAAGAACTTAAGCCAAGCTTGGAGGGTGGGGGGGGGGGAAAGTGAAGCTGCTTCAGTCTGCCTTCCTCCCCCCATTCCTCCCTCTGCCCCTTTTCACAGTTCAGCCTCTGCAGGAAGCCTCCCACACCAGGAAATGCCCCTGGCAGAGCCAGGGCTGCGTGCGCATGCATGCTCCTTCCTCTCCCCCCCCCTCAGCTCTGGTGAGCCTGCAGACGCTGGGCCCCCTCCAAGCCCCCTCCCCAGATGCCCAGGCTTCCTGCTCCTTGCCTGCAAGACGCCAACCCGAGCAAACTCCAGGGGGGCTTCTCGTGGCCCTGGCATTGCCAGCCTCGCCAGGCGTTTCCCCCAGGTAAACTGAAAGAGAACGAAATGCCCAGCCTGCCCGGGATCTGGGTGGGTTTGCTGGGAGAAAGGTGGACGGAGGAAGTTTCTTTGCTGCCGCAGGGGGTGGGGATGGAGGGATGGGGGAAATGGAGGGATGGAGGGCGGAGGACGGAGAGATTCTCGGCTTTTTTCTGCCTTTGTGGGCTCTGCTTTCGCGCCTTTTGTCTTCTCTCCCTGGACTGGGAGGCTGTGGAGATTCTTCTGGGGTTCCCACCGAATGGATCGAGCTGTTGGAGGGGAGAGAGAAGGAGAGAGAAGAGAGGAGAGGAGAGGAGAGGAGAGCAAGGTAAAGGAAGGAGAAAGGGAAGGGAAGGAAAAGAAGGAGAAAGGAAAGGAAGAAGAGGAAGAACTAAAGGTGAACGGAGAGAAGGAAAGGGAAGGAAGAAGGAGGGAGGAGAAAGAAAGGAGGGAGGGAGGAACAACTGCAGCGATTCACTGAGCAACTGAGGCAAGAAAGGTGGTAAAACGGGGCAAAGCTCACTTCACCAATGTCTCACTTAGCAGCGTTAATTCTGGGCTCAATTGCAGGCGTAAGTCGAGGACCCCCGTGTCACATTTCAGCTTGCGCCCCCTGGGGAGTTTGAAATGTGCTCTTGGACCTTCAAATATGGTCACTAAACGAAAGCTGGCTGAGGAATCCCGGGAGTTGAAGTCCACCTGTCTTAAAGGGGCCCAGGTTGGAGACCCCTGGCTTGAACCGAAGGTTTAAAAACAAAATTAACCAGGCAGGTTCAATTCCAGGCTTTTTCATGAAGTTCTCGGACCTTTTTTTTTTTTTTTTAAAGTGTCCTTGGGGTCCCGTGACTCCATTTTGTGACCTTTCGCGTTGCAAAAAGAAAAAAACTTTTGAAAGAAGCAGGCGGAGGATTCAGGCCCCGGCTGGGAGGACGATGCTGCCACCTTTGCACCCCCAAACCCGGAAACCTCCCCAGGGCTTTCGCTTGGCTGAGAAGCCCCCAGTGGCAAAGCCAGGATGGCAGCGACNCAGGGCTTTCGCTTGGCTGAGAAGCCCCCAGTGGCAAAGCCAGGATGGCAGCGACTCAAAAAAGGGCCGAGCAGGAAATGACCATCTTGTTTTTCTTTTTTCTTTTTCTTTTTAATGGCCGGCCATGATCAGTGGGCACCAGGCTGGCCTCTGCAAGAGGTCCGTCAAGTCCAGTCAAGTCCATTCTGGCCAGTGGTGCCAATGTGCCAAGGTTTGTTTTTTCCCCTGGGAAGAGACAAGGAGCATTTTGGAGGTGGCTGGGAGGGGGGAATCGCCTGGGCGGACTTGCCTTTCTTCCTGGCAGAAATAGGAGAGGATCAGGAATGGAGAACCGGGCCTGGCTGGTCTCCGGGAGAGAAGGACCAAGGAAGACAGGAGAGCATCTTCCAAGGTTCGAGGGAGGGGCAGCCCCAGAGAGGAGGAGGAAGGGGGTCCAGCTATTCTCCAAAGCCCCCGAAGGCCAGAGAAGGAACACTGGATGAAAGCTCATCAAGGAGAGATTCAACTGGGTTTTTTCCCCCAAGGGTTGGGAAAAGATAGGATAACGTGATCTATTTTCATTTATTTGTAAAAGTAGCTCTATACTCATGCCTCGCTACGAAACTACATGGTCAGGCTTAGTTTTGGGGGGAGGAAGATAAGGGGGGAGTGGAAATTCTGCCTCTGCCGACCAGCCTCCATCGGTATTCCTCTCATTAGTGTCCTGTCAGTGGGTGAGAGAGTGGAGGGCTGTTTGGAAACTGAAATGGTATTTTCTGGGTGAGCAAGAAGGAGACAGCAAGGAGCCTGGGCGTGCCTTAGCTCAACTGTTCTGTACTAAAGCTGCTTGGTGCTCTGAAACTGAAACTGAAACTCGTCTGCTTCTGTTTTGCCTTTGGANAATAATAATAATAATAATAATAATAATAATAATAATAATAATAATAATAATGGAAATACTCTAAATGCTCTGATGGTCATTTTGAAAAATCCTTTCTTGGTGAGCCCTTAGAAGCCAAGAGGAACCCATGTGCCCAATTTCAAGTTTGCAGGCTTTACGGTTCTGGAGATTTTGTGATGATGCGTGAGTGTAATTTTGATTTTAGATAGATAAATATAGATACAGATATAGATATAGATAGATAGATTTATTTACTAACACTCTCCATCTCGCCACACTTTAACTAATTGCAGCTTAGGACTATGTTGTTTTTAACATTTTAATGTGTTTAGTTTTATAGCCTCACTGTGGTTTTATAAGCTGTATAAACTCTGAATCGGAGCCGCCCAGAGCTGGTTTTACGAGATAAGCGGCTATATATGCATTTTAAGCAAATACATAAAAAGGAAATGGATTCTACCATACTTCTTCTATCTCGGTTTTCCTCTGTTCTCTGATTCAAGCCAAACGTCCTGAAGGTTTACCAATCCCAACAGTTCCTACATATAGGCAGTCCTCGATTTACGAGAATTCATTTAGTGGTGGTTCAAAGTTACAACAGTTGTGAAAAAAAAAAAGTGATGTTTGGCCGGTCCTTGCACTTATGGGCCATCCTGGCATCCTTAGGGCACGGATCAAAATTTGGGCACTTAGCAACCAGCATGCATTTATTTATGATGGTTACATGTCACACAATTGCCTTTTGCGATTTTCTCAGCCGGTTTCCAATAAGCAAAGTTGGAAGGGCCTTGGAGGTCATTTAGTCCAACCCCCTGCTCAACCCCCTATATCATTCCAGACAAATGGTTGTCCAATCTCTTCCTAAAAACCTCCAGTGAGTATCCACAATTTCTGGTTCCACTGGTTGATTGTCCTCACTGCTTAATTCCGGGTTGCTTCTCTCCTGGATTAGTTTCCATCCATTGTTCCTTCTCCTGCCTTCAGGGGCTTTGCAGAATAAGTTGACCCCTCTATTCTTTGGGGCAGCCCTCGAATATTAGAAAATTGCTATCATGTGCCCCCACAGTCCTTGTTTTCACTATACACAGGGACTTCTCAACTTATCACCAGAACTGAGCCTGGAATGACAATCAAACCTTGTGACAGTCATTTAACCTTAACTTTGCCTAAATTTTTACTACTAACTGTTTTGAAGCCGTTGTTAAGTGAACACTGTGGTCATTAAGCAATTGCAGCAGTTGTTCGTCGAACCCACTTTAGCCAAGGGGTGAGTTATTTTTCATTTTTGCTGGAAACCAGAAGCAAATACCAGTTTCTTACAAAAAAGATTCCATATATCATGTGATCTTAGGACACTGCAAACAGGCAGAACTATTTCAAGCCCCCCAAATGGGATCATGTGACTTTAAAAAAAAAAATCAAGTTCTTTATTTTAACCTACATGTACGCATCAATACATAAGCAGTGTGGCACCTAAGCATCATACATTTTGGTGCAAACAAAAATAATAACATTAATCGTATCTGTAATGTTAATACACGTATTTGCATTGAATTATAATCCTTCATTATTTAATAATTCAATATTCCAATACATTCTTCTAATGCCAATCACCATATTATTTGAGCATACATGATAATTTCATCATTCAATTTCTTCTTGTGTTTTTTTTATTTTTTTAAATTAAAAAAACAAACACCTCTCTTTTGGCAAGCAGCGTGGTTCCAGGTTTTTACATTTCAGTACAAACATGACCATAATTATCTGTTCATCTTTCTTATTCAGTTTCATATCACATTATTACTTATTAATATTAAATTCATGAAGCTTACTTGATCCAATTTCAGTTCATATCTTATTTCATTGTTCTTAGGATATTCTCCTACCTTACTTTACACCATTATCTAAAATTCTAAATATTTCATTTCTATCTTCATTACCCATGTTACTTTTATCTGTCAATGATCATGTGACTTTGAGGATTGGGTGGGGTGGGGGTGGAAAATTGACCATCCAAACTTCGAAAGGGAGCCATAAGTAATTCTGGGGAGGTCCGTTTTGTAACTTCAGCCATTGTTCGTAAGTCCAGAACTACCTGTCTCCAGCTCCAATTTAAATTGTTTTTAAACCCCTTTCCTAAAATGGAGATGCTGTTGCTGAGCTTCCTCCCACCGAATTTGAAAAGAACCCAACTACTATCCAGGATTGTTCTCCTCTCCGTAAATCTCTTCCACCTTGGAAACTACCCTTGGCCAGAGAATTTGGGAAGGGGGCAGAGGGACGGAAACCAGCCAAAGGCAAACCCTGTTTACAAGTCCTGCCCCGTAAATGCCAGCATCCCCAAGCTTGCAACCTTCTTGGCCATCTCAGTGCAAAGAGGGCCAGCTAAAAGCGTTCAAGCTTTGCCCCCTCCCAAATGGGTGGCTGGGGGGGCCCCCTGAGACTCAGTCTCGCTGGTGGGGTGGCAAAAGAGAAGCCCCAAGCAGACTGTCAGGAGCAGCTGGGAAAAATCCAGTTTCTGCTGGGCAGAACAAGGGATTCTTTGTTCTTCAGCCATCGGCACCGAGAAAAGGCTGCCTTCTTTGGGCTTCCAGCAAAGTTTTGTTTTGTTTTTTGCAAATCCAGGCATCCACAGTTCACACCTGGCAGGTTTCCTGGGAAACGGTGTGGGGTCCTTTATCCCAAAGGTGCTTCCCCGCCCCCAATTGCAACTGGATTTTCTGGGTTTTTCTTTTTTTTAGAATAGAATAACAGAGTTGGAAGGGACCTCGGAGGTCTTCTAGTCCAACCCCAGGCCTAGGCAGGAAACCCTACACCACTTCAGACAAAGGGTCATCCAACATCTTTTTAAAAACTTCCTTGAAGGTGTTTCCTTTCTCATCTGAGAAGCTTCTCCGATTCTGACTGTGGGAGATGCACCACCCAGAGAGCCAGCTGTCAGCTTTGCTCTGGGTCCCAGCGGCAGCATCCCAGCAGGCCGGAGAGAGTCCATTTAAGTCGACGTGGCTGGACCACGTCTCTCCAGCCGGCGTGACCAGGAGCATGCCGGGGTCTTTGTGCCTGGGTCAGATCGGGATGGGGGGCATCCCACCCCAAACTCTGGCCCCCCACACCGTGGTTCCCCTGCGCCTCCAGATGACCGGGAGGATGGTCAGGAAGGGCGCAATGCAAACAGGCCTTTCCCCAGCCCCTGGTAGGAAAAGGAAGCTTGCAGTTTGGAAGGCAGCCCAGGCTTGGCTCATACAGTTGTCGAGGTTTGGTGGTTTCTTTTAGTTTGTATCTTGGATACTGGAAGGATGTCTCTGCTTTGCTGTGAAACCATGTGGTTGGGCTTAGTTTTTGGGGAGGAAAATAAGGGGGAGAAAATTGCACCTCTGCCTACCAGCCTCCATGGGTATTCCCTGGCTAGCATCCTGTCAGTGTGTGAGAGAGTGGAGGGCTGTTTGGAAACTGAAAGCGTATTTGCTGGGTGAGCAAGGAGGAGACAGCAAGGAGCCTGGGTGTGGCTTAGCTCAACTGTTAACTCAACTGTACTAAAGCTGCTTGGTGCTCTGAAACTGAAACTGAAACTCCTCTGCTTGTGTTTTGCCTTTGGAAGAGATTTCTTTCTAGGTGGAGAGAGGGAGCAAAACTCATTAGCATCAGAGTGTGTTGTTAACAACAACAACAACAACAACAATAATAATAATGATGATAATAATAATAATAATAATAATACAGGAAATACTAAATGCTCTGATGGTCATTTCGAAAAATCCTTTCTTAGTGAGCCCCTAGAAGCCAAGAGGAACCTACGGGCCAAATTTCAAGCTTGTAGGCTTTACACTTGTGGATATTTTCTTCTGATGCATGAGGGGCCTTTTGCTTTTTACATATATATCAATTTGTATATTGCCTTAAGGATGTTTTTGTTTTAATTTAGAATAAGAGATTACTTTATTATATATTTGTACCTACGCTGAACAAAGTTCCTTCCTTCCTTCCTTCCTTCCTCTCTCTCTTTCTCCCTCCCTCCCTCTCCCTTTTCTTTCTTTATTCTTCCTTTTTGATTCTTTTTTCCTTCTTCCCTTCCTCCTTCCCCTTTTTCTTTCTTTATTCTTTCCTTCCCTCTCTTCTTTTCTTTCTCCCCTTTCCTCCCTTCCCTCCTCCCTTTCTTTCTCCCTTCCTTCCTTCCTTCCTTCCTTCCTTCCTTCCTTCCTTCCTTCCTTCCTTCCTCTCTTTTGTCACCTTTTAACTCCTCTGCCCTTTGACCCCCTCTGCCCTTTGCATTTGAAACTTACTAAACTTCATTTCAAAAAAAGAAAAGAAAAGAAAACGAAACCACCTTTTGAGTGGCCAAGGCGAATGACCGAAATAACAGACCTTCCTGGAACACTGGAGAAAAAGTTACACAATAACCTAATTTTGCATATAAATCTCTGCTTGAGCAGTTTTGGGGTTAAAGTTCCCATCAGGGAGAAAAAAAAAGGACATTTGGCTGCAGAAAACAGCTGAAATGGAAAAGGACTCTGAAATTCAGCTGATGGTATTTATTTTGTGGTGTCCCAAATGAAGTCACATGTTTTCTTATTCTCTCTGTTGTCACATCCGGTAAACCCTAAATTTTAAAAACGAATCCACTTGCTTATTCATTACATTGTAAGCATGGACCAGCATCAGTGAGCTGGAGAGGATTTCTTGGTCTGTTGTGTCCATGCTTGTGTGTCTTTAGGGGGCGGGGAAGGTTGGTGTGTGTGTGTGTGCACGTGTGTTTGGGGATTCTTGTGTGTGCGTGCATGTTGAGTCCGGTCTCTGGGTATTATGTGAATGTTGTTGTATGTGTATACTGTGCATATACGTACAATGAAAATAAAGTATTATTATGTCCAGTTGTACATTTTTAGCAGCAGCGAAACCTCCTCTAAATACTAATCTGTGCAAACCTTCAAATCTAGCCCCCATTTTGGCCACCTGGCCTCCAAATGGGGGGGTGGGTTGCAGAGGGAAATGGGGGGGGAAACTGGGGTCGGTCCAGGATGAGGGTCCTTCCTTCCCTCTTTCTCTCTTCTCTCGTTTTCTCCACCTTTCGACACCACATTTTCTGACGGGCAATTTTACAGTAAATGGGGGAAAAACCCCTTTGCTTCCTGTCGCCCCAGAAATACCATGTAGGGAAATGTAGAATATTAGCAAATTGCCTAAAATCGGAGGAAGTGAAAGTGAGGAAATGGCTAGGTGGGTGGGGGGGGAAATAGCCATTATAAACATGCTAGGATGAATGGAAATATGTTTTTTTAATTGCTTTTTAATTGTAGAATTTGTTTAATAAAGTTTTTTTTTTCAATAAAATAAAATAAAAAAAATAGCCATTTTTCCCCTGATTTCCTAGCTGGGCTTAAGCTGAGAGATGAGGAAGAAAAAAATGCAAATAGTCCCTAGTTTACAAGGGTTCACTTAGTGACGGCTTCAAGTTAACAAAAGCAGTGGGGAAAGTGATTTATGATTTGGTCCTCGCACTTATGACGGTTGCAGCATCCCCTCTGGTCACATGTGGGTGCTTGGCAACTGGTGCATACGGGGTTGTTCTCCACTTATGACCACCATGGAGCCTGTTGGGAGGATGGGAAGCTGTTTGGAACCAATTTGTAAGTACCTTTTGGGGAAGTGGGTCCATCATCATTTCAAATGGTCGTAAGTTGAGGACTGCCTGTATCGTCCTGGGGTTATTTGATGATGGCTTGTGACTTTCTCAGCTGGCCGAGTTAAGAAGGAAAAGAGGATTTGCTTTAAGAAGCATATGATTTGCTTAACGATGGCAAGGATTCATTTAACAACCAGGGCAAAAAAGATGTAAAATCACGATTCGCTTGGCAGCCGCTTTGCTTGGTGACAGACATTTGGATTCCAGTTCTGGCTGCAAGTCAAGGACCACCTGAACAGGCTGATAAGGAGATTCTTTGCAAGGGTTGTTGAAAGCATGAGGAGAACTTTGTGTCCGTCAGAAGCTGCACTTGTCCTCCTGCGGCTTTTGCTCTCTGGATGAATCCCCCCCTCCTTCTGCCCATATACCTCTATTTTGGCGTATTTCTGGCACCATCTCAAGGCAGCCTTATGGGGCGTCTAAAATCAGTCAGCTTTATTCATTTATTTTATGTATTTTTATAGTATTATTATTGTTGTTGTTATTGTTATTGTTGTTATTGTTGTTGTTATTATTATTATTATTATTATTATTATTATTATTATTATTATTATGTATTATTCGATTTATTTGCACGTCAGCCAAGGTGTTCAGCCTGGGTTATAGGCATTTTATGTGTCTACCTATCAAGTCCTTACCAGGCATTATTGTTCTTGTTATTTCTTCTTCCCTCTTTACTTCTTTCTCCTCTTCCTCCTTCTCCTCTCTCCTCCTCCCTCCTCTTCTCCTTCTCCTTCTCCTTCTTCTTCTTCTTCGTTCCCTTCTTCCTCCTCCTCCTCCTTCTTCTTCCTTTCTCCTCTTCTCCTTCTTCTTTCTTCTTATTCTCTTCTTCTTCTTCTTCTTCTTCCTTCTCTTCTTCTTCTTCTTCTTCTTCTTCTTCCTCTTCTTCTTTCTATCCTCTCCTCCGTCCTCCTCCTCCTCCCTCCTCTTCTCCTTCTCCTTCTCCCTTCATTCTTCATTCCTCCTCTCTCCTCCCTCCTCTTCTTCTTCTTCTTCTTCCTCTTCTTCTTTCTCCATCCTCCCTCCTCCTTCTCCTTTCCTTCTTCTTCTGTCTCCTCCTCTTCTCCTCCTCCTCTTCTTCTCCTTCTCCTTCTCATTCCCTCTTCTTCTTCTTCTTCTTCCTCTATCTTCTCTTTTCTCCTCCTCCTCCTCCTCCTCCTCCTCCTCCTCTTCTTCTCCTTCTCCTTCTTCTTCTTCTTCTTCTTCTTCATCTCCTCCTCCTCTTCTCCTCATCTTCTTCTCCTTCTTCTTCTTCTTCTTTTCCTCCTCCTCCTCCTCGATGACAGCTCTACTTTTTCCTTCCAGCTCTCCTGCGAAAGAGAAATGTTTGGGATCTGAGGACCTGCCCACCTTCCCCCCCACCCTCTTCCCACGTGTCAAGTTCCCAGAGCAGAACAGGAGCCCTGAGATTCCCCCAAAGCCCCCCGTCCTTTTGAACCCAGACCTTGGTAAGTCTTGTGGAACAGCTAAAGGTTTTAAGGTCCAAGTTAGCCTTGAGATGGGAATTCCCAAAGGTTTCTTAAAACGTGCCTTTTCCCAGTTTTACAAATCTGTACGATGAAAAGTCTGCATAAAATTCCTTTGTATGCCCGGTTGGGAGAGGGAGGGGAACATTTCAACCTGGAAAAACTGTACATAAAATAAATATTTGTTCTTTTTTTTAAAAAAATACTTTTTATTAAATTTTACACTTTTGAAAACAAATCATATTTACAATTTTTGCAGTAATTTGTGGCATCAACTTTTCCATATTCATTTACATACACACACACATACACACATATATGTCATTTACATTTTGCATTGTCTATTATTCCTGTTCTCTAACCAAACATACCATTTCTCCCAGACTGTATAGTATTCTTTTTCTCTCTTCTCCTGCAATTCCATTGTAAGTTTATTCATTTCTGCACGATCCATAATTTTTTTTTATAATCATATCATCTGTGGGACCACTCTCTGATTTCCAAATTTGGGCATACGTTATTCTAGCTGCGTATGTATATTATTAAAAAAATTCTTCTAGTAACATATGTGTCCTCATTTAACAAATGCCCTGCTTGGTCACTACTTGCAGTTGCAACAGTGAGGAAGACATAAATTTACACCCAATCCTTAAATGTACACCCTTTGCTGGTTTTTTTTAAAGCAAAGGAAAGCTGAAATTACTGTATAAGCACAGTCATGGTTTCACTCAGTGACTGAATTGCTGGTCCCAGTTATAATCACTAAACGGGGACTCTCTCTAGAGGCAGTCCTCAACCTATGGCGACAATTGAGCCAGAATTCTGACTGTAAGTCTTTGTGGTCCTTAAAAAGCCACTACGTGGCCTGAGTTGCTTTTAAAACCATGTTTACGATGGTCGTAAAGTTAAGTCGTTAAGGGAATCGTGTGGCCATTAAGTGAATCTAGCATGTCCGATGGGCGGTTCTGCAAATTGTGTGACCTTGGGACAAAGCTAGCAGTCACAGATGTGAACCAGTTGCCCAGTTCCTGTCATTAAGCGAGGGACACTGAACACCATGATGCAAGTTCTCTTGGTAGGAACTTTGGAAATAGAGCCGGGCTGGGTTGGTTGGCTGGGAAAGGCCTGAGATGGTGGGACTCCATTGCCAACGTTCACGGAGGTCTTGCCTTTTGCCTCACAATCAGGAGGCGGTGAGTTCGATCCTGGGAAGAGGCAGATATTTCTCTCTCTCTGGGCACAATGAGAATATACAAAACTCCTCATTGGCAATAGGAAAGGCATCCGGCCAAGAAACACTCTACTAGCTCCATTCAGTTGTCCGGACTCCACCGTGCAAGGGATTACGGGATCATTAAAAGATGATGATGATGATGATGATGATGATGATGGAGGTCTTGCCTTCTTGCAGATGATTCGGATTATGAGGACCCACCATTTGAGGAGGAAAGGGAAGCCTTTACGGAAGAGATGACTGACAAGGTGTGTCTGTAAGTCTTTGGCGAGAGGTTGGTTTGTTGCTTGGAGGAGGAGAAGACCGATGGATTGCCCTCTCAGGGCTCAAGGGGAAGGCTTCCCAGCGCTGGCTGTCCAGAGACCCCTGACCAGGACCTTTTCCGAGCCCCCCAAGGCCCCTGTAGATCCACCATGACCAGCCAGTGGCCCAAAGCTAGCAAGACTTCCTTCCAAGCAGCAGGTTTAATGCTGGTTCAGGATGGCACTGGACTAGGACCATGCTGGTTTAGGATGACGCTGCCCTGGGATAATGCTGGTTTAGGATAATAACCCTGATTTAGCATAACATTGGTTTAGGATAATGTTGCTTTAGGATACTACTGGTCCAGGATAACACTGATAACAGATAACAAGAGTTGGAAGGGACCTTGTAGGTCATCTAGTCCAACCCCCTGCCCAAGCGGGAGACTGATCTAGGATAACTCTTGTTTAGGATATTATTCAGTTGAATTAGTGACACAGTCGTTAAGTGAGGCTGCCCTCCCTCACTGACTTTGCTTGTGAGAAGGCCGCAAAAGGGGATCATGTGACTCCAGGGTGTCTCCCTCCCTCCCCCCCCCTCTCTGCTCCTTTGGCCGGAGGGGAAGTAACTGGGCGGCTTCTGGGAAACCCCACAATGGCGGCTCCTCCGGCTATAAATAGTGGGGTCTTTGGGGCTGTGCAACTTCCTGTGGCGCTGAGACTCAGAAGCCGCCTGGGATCCAAGCCAGGAGAGGCCTTCTCTTCTCTTGGCACTTCTGCCCAGGGGGGGCAGTGAGATTTCCCAGGCTGCGAAGGAGGGAAGGGAGGGAAGAAGAGAAGGGAGAAGAGAAAAGGAGAGAGGAAGAAAGGAAGGAAACATGGAAGAAGAGAAGGGAGGGAGGGAGGGAGGGAGGAAACAAACAAGGAAGAAGAGAAGGAGGGAGGAAGGAAAGAAGACAAGGAAAGAAAAAGAAAAAAGAATGAGAGGAAGGAAGGAAGGAAGGAACGAACGGAGCTGGAGACGGTATCCTGCAATCCCCAATAAAGAACAATCGATCGGTAGGAAAACGGGGTGGGGGATTTCCCTGCAGACATTTTGGGGGATTTTCCCAGGGACTCTGGTCTGCGGGATTTAAAATTAGGAGTTTGTTGGTGCCTGAGGTCCAAAAGGTGGGTGACCCCTGGACTAGTCCAAGCAAGAGACCCTATGTACCATTCCAGTCAAGTGGCTGTCCAGTCTCTTCTCTAAAACTCTTCCAGGGATGGAGGGCCCACAACTTCTGGTGGCAAGGAGTTCCACTGGTGAATTGTCCTGACCGTTCTGTTCTTCCGTTTGCAGGAGGCCCCTCCAGAGAGGCGGCATTCGGTCCGCGTCAACAGCCTGTTCAGCGAAGACGAGCTGATTGAAGATTATTTCAAAGAGGAATCGGTCGCTAAGTGAGAATCCTGGCTGCTTTGGGGTTCGGGGGTGGGGGAGCTTCTTGGTGTCTGTTTGCAGCTGCTGATAAACTAAATGCTTTTGCTTTTCTCAGCAAGGATTGTCGCTTCTTCCAGGAAATCAAAAGCATGGCAGGCAGTCCTCGTTTAGTGACTGTTTTAAGTTACGAAAGCACTGAAAAAGGGCGACCTAGGACCGGTTTTCACACTTAGCGAGCGTTGCAGCCTCCCCTGCGGGATCAAAATACTGGGCAACCGATTTGTAGTTATGACAGTCATAATGTAATGACAAGCAACGCCCACAGGGAAGACAGATCTGTTTAACAACTGCAGTGATTCGTTTAACCACCGTGACAAGGAAGGTCATAAAATAAGGCACAATTCACTTGGCAACTGTCTTGCTTAGCAAGCGACGTTTTGGGCTGAATTGTGGCTGTAAGTTGAGGACTGCCTGGTTTTCCGAGTCCAGTTTGAGCCCTGAAGACAGATTTGCATCAAGTGAGGCCACCCTTCCTCAAGACCTTTGGCTAAATGAGGGGGAGACTGACTGGGGTTCAGGTATTTGGATAAAGGGATGATGTGGAAGAAACTCTTGGTAAACCCAAGGTGTGTAGCCTCTGGGCTCCCTAAAATGCTTATGAGATGCCCAAGGAGCCGGAGTTGAGCCCTGTGAAAATTCAGAGGAAAACCATGTGAATGTTAGCAGCTTTGAGATGGGTGCATTTCCACTCCCAGAATTCCCCAGTAAACTTCCCTTAAGAGGGATGGACTTCCACTCCCAGAATTCCCCAGTAAACTTCCCTTAAGAGGGATGGACTTCCACTCCCAGAATTCCCCAACCGCCAGCCTCGCCGCACCTTCTCCCTGAGCTCAGATCCAGGATTTCCGATTTGCTTGAAGGTGAGTTTGGCAAAAAGAAAATCACCTTTGCTGCCCGGCTGCCTTTTAGGAATGCGCTGGATTTAATGCTCCTTTGCTCTCCTGCCTCTTGGTAAATCAAAAGCTTCTGGAAAGCAGGTTTGGAAGCAGAGCTGCGGGCGGGTGCGGGGGGGGGGG
>BHFT01070561.1:0-25833 GCA_004320025.1 Laticauda laticaudata | reverse complement strand
GTTCTAAGAGTTTTATATTAAACCATGTATGTTGCATGTTTTCAACTTCTTATGATGAATAGTCGAACCCTTTCCTTGTTCCGGCCACTTGAATGGGCGCAAGTGTGAAAAATTCTTACATTTCTTACGAGCCTGAGTTTTTTGCCTTATCTTCCCATCTTCAGTGCCTGCGACTTCTCAGTAGAAGCAACAGCTTCACGTTCTTGAGGAGAGTTTTGAATAGCTACATTTTGTTCAATATCCTTCACTAGGTCTCACTTATATTTGCAAATGCACATTCTTCTATCATTGCAACATTTTTTACTTTCTTGTTATGTCTGGAGAATAGATATCTATACTCTCCCAGTCCCCACCCAGGGATAGACTTCTTCCAGGGTTCTCTACAGTTGGGCCATTTTCGCTCACTAAGAGTTAAGTGGAAGAACCAGTCTTCTGCAACTTCCGCTGTACAGTGCTCTTGCTCTTGTTGGTACTTCAGAATCTTTGGTCTGAAACTGGATGCTACTTCCTGGCGACTCATTTGACCAAAAGCAATGCTGGTTGTATTGTTACGAAGTTCCACACAGGAATGCTTATAAAGCAAGAAGTCAAAAAAAATGCATTCTCCCCTCTCTCCCTCTCTGTAATTTTTTTCTGGAATCCCTGGTGCGAAGTAAGGACAGTAAAACAAGACATCTCATTAATTTGCCTGAAGATGCAGGCCTCGCGAATTATTTTATTTTATTAACACCATATTTTATTCCTTCAGCGGACATTTAACAATTTTCTCTCCCTTTTTTTAATCTCTTGTTGACAAGATAGCTTTATTAGCTTTTCCATAGCACACACTTTATTAAATGCATAAATATGACTGAAAACTACAAGAGCTCAATTAAAAACCATGTTATTATCTTTGCTTCTATGGAATCAAAACCATCACGTTGTCCATACTGTGGTTGTGCTTATTTGCTTTGTTTGAGCGAGAAACACTTCATTGTTGTCAATTGTGGGTTAAGGGTGCCATACATTTAGGTGACACATGGTTAATGACCCACAGAGTTGGTTTCAGCGGAAACATGCTCTAAGCACACAAAAAGATAAGTCATATACCAATTCGTAGCCTGTATATTATTATTCCGTACAGCCAACAAATCATGGGGCTATTTAATTTATTATTAAATAATTTGCATTTAGCTTGCGTTCAGCATCATCATGTTACATATTTGTATGGCTTAAATAGAGCATGGATAGCATAGTTATCTGTAAGTTTCTTTGCTGGTGGATTGCGTAAATTGGCTCAGGTTTCCAATAAGTTTACAACCAATGGAAGACAAAACTTTTGAAAATGGGGCTCTGAACCTTCCCGATCACCCCTGTTAGTGTTTGGCCTATTTCCTAAAGTGCCCTTTATCATATAATTAGACATCTAATTGCAGGTTGTTGTGGTTTGGAGTACTTTAAGATCACTTAGAGATTAAAGCCCTAAATCTTTTCCTCACATGTTGACAAAAGTTATCAGTTGGGAAAAAAGTTAATCGGTTCATTCAAGCTACTCATCGCATCAATGAAATAAGTGCACCTCATGATCACATTCTGCTGTAGAATGGACTTGTTAGTCTCAATATGCTACTAAATTTTTTTCTGAATCCTTAGATCAGTCTGTAATAAAACAATGTTTTTATAGTTAAAATATGTTAAATTTATAGTATAAATGTAATCATCCACATAATAGTACATTAATAGTATATTCTCTCTCTCTCTCTGCTCTCTCTCACACACACACACACACAACACACACACACACATATATTAATAATGCAGGTCTTTGGCATGTTCGGGTCTTTTCCCATGGTAAGATTGAGAGTATCTTGCAACGTTTGATGAGGTCCCACTTGCCATCTTCATGGCTTCGTTGCTTGTGCGGCAAAACTGGAACGGACTGCCAATATCCCTATATGTCATACTGTTGGTGGGGAGGTTGGCTGTGGTTGTCATTCTTGATGAAGTTTGCTGTTTCAGAGTTGTCTGGTGCTTTTTTCAGATAACGAAACATGTGTGGTCTGAGTTATTGGCTGTGTGTCTATCGAGCGAACACAATAACTGATGATGGCAGATGAGATTCTGCCAAAACATTGCTACAACGTTTAAAAAGCACAACTCAAATACGTGGGAAAATACCTGAACCAAGCTGAACAGCATAAATGTAATACCCGTCGAAAACTTAGGAAAACAAATATGTATGTATATATGCTATGTGATATATTAGGGTCTAGGGTATGTGTTTGGGTCTTTTCTGTTCAGTAAGATTAAGAGCATTTTGGCGACGTTTCGTTGAGGTTCTAACTTTGCAATCATCAGGCTCGGTGCTTTTCGGCTCGTGCAAAACAGTGCAGCAGTGTGTTGATCGGAGCTGCTGTCTATATATATGGTGGCGTGTGGCGGCTGGTGTGCTGGGCTGGTTGGCTGCCTGCCTGCCTCTTTGAGTTGGTTAAATGGAGTTGATGTTGGTATAAGGTTTGATGTTGTATACATAATTTAATTATATATTAGTATATATTATAGCTATAATATATTTTGATAGATAATATAAATAAAACGTATATATTATACTTATAATATATTTATATATATATATATATATATTTTTGTTTTTTTTTAAGTTTTTGCGTGCGTACTTACATGTGTGCTGTTCAGCTTCCTTTGGGTGATTATCCCACGTCATTGTAGTGCTTTTTAAAGTTGTAGGCAATCCTATTCAGTAGAATCTCATCTGCCATCATCAGGCTATATTTGAGTTGTATGTGGCTTCAGGCTCTCCACAGCCATTGGCTTTTATTTGACTTAGCCTATGTTGTCCAGGATGGTTTTTCTTCATCCGATTGAGTTGGAGTTTGGGTCGTGTTTATTGGTCTTGGAGTTGTTTGATTTGGTGTTCTGGTGTTCTTTCTGTCTGTTTTGTGGCTTGATTGGCTGGCACCACTGTGTGTCCTGTGTTGGAGGCTTTCAGTGCAGCTTGGCTTCGCGTTGAAAGGGCGGCTATCAAATCTATTCAGGAAGCTAGGTTTCATCTGGAGTGCCTGGTTGAGGTGGTGTTTGAGCTGGAGGTATCGAGGGAGTCTGTTTGTGCCCAGGTGTTTGCCTGGCTTGTGGTGTGGAGATCTTTCTATTTGAAGAGTGCAGGCTCCAAGATGATTACAGTCTGATGAATCATCTCTTTTATTCATGCTTTCAGGTCTTTTTCAATTTCCATTGGCTTCTCTGATGATTCTGTGGCTGGGGTTTTCTATAAGTGGCGAGGGTTTTAGTGCCATTGAAAGTTGATGTTTGACCTGTGTTTTCATGTGTTGGACTAGTGAGGAGGTGTGTTCCAGCTTTTTACTGCATTTTTGTGTTTCATCAGGCGTAATTTTCTATGGTCGTCCAATGTATGTGCGGGCCATGATGCACAGGAAACTTCGTATTTATGCCTTTGGTTTTCCAGCGTCAATTTTTATCTTTGGGGTTTGCTAAGATGGCTGCTATTTTTTTGTCTGTTGAAGGTAGTCTGATGATGCCTGTGTAGTATCTTACTGATTTTGTCTGTAGTTACCATAAAAAACGAATGAGACGAATCAAGGGTATTATCCCACGTCACTGTAGTTCTGTTAAAGTTTGTAGCAACGTTTCAGCAGAATCTCATCTGTTTATCATCAGGCTTCTGTATGGATTGGTGTCTCAACAGTTCCTGGTTTTCAAATTTGAGGCTGGTCCATTCTGATTGCTGGGAGCCTGGGTCTGTGTTTATGTGATTGGAGGTTTGATTGATTGGTGTTTCTGGTTTCTTCTGTCTTGTTTTGTGGCTTGATTGGTTGGCAACACTCTGTTCTTGTGTTGGAGGCTTTCAATGAAGCTTGGCTCCGTGTGAAGGACGGTGCCTCTTCATAGCAAAGCTTAGGTTTCACCTGGTGCCTGGTTGGGGGGGGTGTTTGAGTTGGAGCTATCAGGGGAGTCTGTTTGTGCCCAGGTGTTTGCCTGGCTTGTGGTGTAGAATCTTTCTATTTGAGAGTGCAGGCTTCCAAATGATTGACAGTCTGGTGAATCATCTCTTCATCATCTTTCAGGTCTTTTTTCAATCTCTCTGGCTCTTTATTGATTCTGTGGCTGGGGGTTTTCTTTACGTGGCTAGGGTTTTAGTGCCATTGAAGTTGATGTTGTGACCTGTGGTTTTCATGTGTTGGACTATATGAAAAAACACAGGTCACAACACCTGAGCACAAACAGGACTCCCTCTGATGCCTCCAGCTCAAACACCCCCCACCAGGCACCCAGATGAAACCTAGCTTCCTAATAAGATAACAGCCATCCTTTCACACGAAGCCAAGCTGCACTGAAAGCCTCCAACACAGGAACAGAGTGTTGCAGCAATCAAAGCCACAAAACAGACAAAAAAACCAGAAACACAATCAAACAAACTCAAGTCCAATAAACACAAGACCAAGATGTCCCAACCAATCAGGATAGGCTAGCCTCAAATTTAAAACAACGGCCTGTGAGAACCCAGACCCACAATCCATACAGAAGCTTGATGATGGCAATGAGATTCTGCTGGAAACATTGCTACAACTTTAAAAGCAGTACAATGACATGGGAGATAATTACCCGAAGGAAGCTGACACAGCACACACACACACACACCACACACACACACACACACACAACACACACACACACAGAGTTCCAGAAACTGTGAGACACACACCATACAGAAGCCTTGATGCATGGCAGATGAGATTTCTGGCTGAAACTTGCTACAACTTTAACAGAACTACAATGATGTGGGATAATACCCAAAGGAAGCTAAACAGCACACATGTAAGTACCCCCGAAAGCTTAAGAAAACATATGTATATGTATATGTATATGTATACACACACACACACACACACACACACCGTAAAGTGATCATGTATGGCTTTACGCCATTATTTGGATGACTGGAGCATACAAGGCCAACTCAAAGCAATAGAAGCAGAAATATTTGTTCAGGAAATTGTTAGCTTACCATCATATGCCAGCTCTAAAGAAAACACAGTAAGGTACAGAATATACCAGTCTCACAACAAAAAATGGCTTTCAAAACAAACAATAAGTTTCCATATAAAGGCAATGTCACTCCACTGGAAAGTGCCAGGAGGTATGAGAATGCTCCTAAGATGAGATTTGTCAAACTTTAGAATGCTTTAAAATGTAGGCATACTTCAGAGCGATCTCAAACTATTACAGTTGGCATCTTGCCTTTGTTCTTCTGGAACACAAGGTTAGTCTATCCAGATAAACTTTGAGTTGTACATGTATGGATGAGAAAATTCATAAGTGAAGAACTTGTACAGCTTATCACTGTTTGTGTCAGCAGACATGGGTTTTTTTTTTTAAGGAACAAACAGCATTAAAGGTACTTTCCATCTTCAAACACAATGGGTTTTTAATACACATGATTATTGTGATTATTTATGTCACAAATAGCCTGCCTCTACATAACCTATCTTTCATCCCCATTCTCCTCACTCCATTCCAATTTAAATTCTACTTTCGTCTAGTCATTCCATGTATCTCAAAGGATGAATGGCAGCTTACAAAACGTTTTAACAACATTGGTTAGTTGGAAAAAGTGCTACTCATACCGTGATTTTTTTCCAGCCTCAATATAATTCTTTGGTATAATTTTGCAATAAAACCTCTTTTCTGGTATTGGACTGTCCTCCATATTAGTAAGCAAATGAATTAAAATACACTTTTCTGCATACCTTTAAAAATTACCCTAAAAACATGAAAAAGACTACAGTTAAGAAACTTAAGAAAACCTACTACTAAAACTTCTTTGTAAGATTTACATATAAGATTCATTATAGCGAACATTTTAGTTTTCAAAGAAAAATGTTCAAGGGAAAAAGGGTAATGCAACACTTAAAACCAGAGCAACAGAATAAATTCAGTTCAGCCATTCTGCACTGCCAACAGATGCTTTTCTGGAGTAACCTGTTTCTAACAAATTATTATAATTGCATGAAATTGTGATTGAAATTTGAAAAATCAGTTCTAAAGAGGCAGATTGTAGCAGGGAAGGTATCATTGACTGCTTTCATTCTTTTATTTTGTCTTTCTTTCTAAAACTCCTATCATCTTCTCAAGCTGAAAAGTATACAACAACCTTATAAGATAGTAATGCAAAAAAACAAATCCACCAGCAATTTACACATTTCCCCAAGTCCATGTCATAATTAAGTAGATACGGTATTTCATGGGTGTCAGACTTGCAGCATCACTTTGTTGTCACGTGAGGTTTCGCGATGTTTTTCCCCTTTGTGGAGCTGGGGTGGGAGTGGCCTGAGCATGATGCATCTGGGCCACAGGCCACCAATTTGGCACCCTTGCTATATTTGAACAGCAGATGTCCCATGTCCAAAGCACTCATTGCACCACATTGGCTAAATGTTATGTGATGACACTGAATCCTGGAATTTAAGTGAAAAGTGAAAAATACAGATAATGTGAGCAGTTTCTCCCATGTGCAATGAATACATTGTCACATAGCAATATTCATGTTAGCAAGATAGAAAACACGACACATACTGCATGAAATAATACTTTACATCTTTCGGAGAATCTTGTTTCCCGGGAATGGGAACGTATCATTCCGTGGCAATACTGATTGGAAATTATGGATGTTGCAATCTATTTTCTCTAGAGGATGAGAAACAAATATTTCAGAGAGAATGTTTTCTTAAAATTTTAACCGAAAGTTGCATTCTAATCTTCTTGGGGTTTAGCATGAAGTTCAAAAATGCTAAAAAATGGGTAAGTGGGGAGTTACTATCACTCAAAGGCAATGGGATGGAGAGTATTTCTATGTGAAAATCAGTCTGTCATTTTCATTCTCCAATAGGCATTACTGCATTTCAGAATGGAGCCATCTCCATTTAACCGAAGGCAATGGGCTTCACATTCACTGAGGATAACTGCCAAAGAATTGTCTCTCGTCAATGCGAATACATCATCGGCTCTCCTACAGAGGTTCTCCAGGTAAGTTCTGTTGGAATGTTCAGGGTAGTACTTAATTTATCAAATAAAAAGTTATTTTGAAGATACATATTGCTATATCACTTACTTGATATATGAAGTTTTTTTTCCAACTCACAGCAGTTAGTGAGCTGAGCTGCAGTAAAATTTTGTGCCCAATACCAGTTTTCCTAAAGATATTTAGTAAACATAGAGAAAGCATACTTACACACAAAATTTTAGTCATTAATATTCCAAAACTGCTGTAATTACGTATATCCATGTGAGATGCAAATTGATAAATATCAGAGCTTCCTAATGAGAATTTTCAGCCTTGGAGTAGAGGTGCGGAAGAGGATTGAGAAAGTGTAATATGTGTGCCTGTGTATGAGCAGAACAAAATCCTTTCAACTCACAATAAGCAACTACTCCTTCCCTAAATACTTTTCAACCAATACATTTTTTTTCTTTTTCTAGCCAAGTGGCACATTTTAAACAAAATATTAAATTGGAGTTACCCATACTTTTTATTTCCTAAGAATGCTTAGAAAGTAAACACGGACACACCCCCCCCCAAGGATTATTGCATTTATTGTTTCTGTTGTTATTGTTTGTGAAAATTCCCCTAATATCTGGTGGCCAGCATCAGCAGGGGAAATGTCTGACATTTTGGGTCTACTGGCACTGCATTGCATATTCCCTGGCTTAACTAATGGAATCATCATTAGCTTGGTACAGGAATGAATATTTAAAGTGGAAAGTATTTTACTGTGTATTTTTCAGGAATTTGCTTTCTTCCTTTTAAAATTTTATTGTTAGATATGCAATTAAAAGATGATGAGTAGATAATAGGCTTAACAAAAATAGCATAAGCTTGGGCTGATGAGAAACAAATGGGAATAATGGGTCTAAATTTAAGGATCTTTTCTTGAAATAATGCAGATTCTCTGAGCTGCTGTCCTGTTTCTAAGGGCCTGAGGGAATCGAATATGATGGTGGCAGCTAGTGTACCTTGGAGATTTTGGCTGCTCAGTTCACATGCCCTATCAAATTAAATTTTGCTGCACTTTATATATGTTTAATCTCAGCATGTAACTATAGTTTAGTCAGATGTATTTTGTTGCTTTCTAGTTGGTCTGTGCTCCAATTTCTGTGCTGGCTTAACATCTGTAATTTTGGTTTGTTGGTTTACACATGATACTAAATTTGAGTTAATATAAAGTTTTTGAACCACATTTCTATGTATTAGACAATTATGTTCCTTTGTAGAAAGAAAAAAGCAGGGAAGTGAGAAAACTGTATTTTTCTTCTTAGGAAAGTAAACGTCATTGTAACTAAGGAAAGAAAGCCACAATTGGCAGCATATTCTGCCTTAAGTGTTTTCAGGAAATGCCTTCCCTAAATTCCTGAGAGAAGGAGAGCACAAGTGAGCATAGTTCAGTTTAAAATTTCCAAAGGAGACAGGACAGAATTGAAAAGGCCTGGCTGTTGTAACCCAATCTTTCAGCAATTTTACCTGCCACTAGCACGACAGCACTTCCTCCACAGGCTGAAATTATATCAGATTATCCATGGACTTGTTCAAGATGGACCAGCAAAGGCTTACAATCTGAATATTCTCAACACCCAACAGCTTCAGCAGGGAGGCTCTTTCATATACAGAGGCTGCTGTAATTAATGGACTGATATTTTAATTCTTGATGAAAAGTTCCTACAAGGATAGTTCCAGAAGTATCAATGTCCACCTAGATACCTCTCCAGTGCTCCCCCAAGCTTTTTGTCCCGATATATTTTTTAAATGAATTTAGTTTAATTTTAAAAAAATGAAAATTAGTATCTGACAGCTGACAGCTTCCAGCATCACTTTTATTTTCAAGCATACCCCTAGGTCCCATTAGCTTGATGGATGGCTGCAAGAGAGTGCCTTGTTTAAAAATATGTGTGTCTTTCTTAAAACAAAAAGTGCTTTATCGCTGGAGATTTTCCAGAATAGGCTAGACAAGCATTTGACCCAGATGGTATGAGGTCTCCAGCCTTGAGCAGGGATATTGGAAGGGATCTACAAGATCCCTTCCAGCCCTATGATTCTATGAAATGGACAAAAGTAGAGGAAGCATCTCATATAGGAGAAGTGCTTTGTGATGTGTGTTGTTTGACAACCATTATTTCATAAGGGCACACAGAACTGTTTTTTAAAATTCCAAATTGACTAAACAGGCTAAAAAGTGAGGAGATTCTTATTCCCCATTGCCGTTATGTACACTTGGATTTTTCAATGATTGTATGCTGATCTTTGCTAATGGTATTGCAATACCTCCAATTAGAATTTAACTTGACTCCTTTTAGGCCATACAGTGGGATCACAAATAATTTTGGATTCTCAGAAATGTATAATTTGACAAGAGGCTGGCTGGTTCATACCATTAAACCACATTTTGGGCAAATTAATCCCCATTAAGCCATATTGACAAACCCAGAATGCTAGTGTAATAAGTCACTTCCGCATATAAGCTTTTTAGTTTTGAATTTGCTTATTAAAAGAGTTGACTGCAGATTAGTACAAAGGCTGAGAGAAGGTTAATCACAGATATTTTCAGAGTATCGGAAAGAAACTTTAAGAAGATGCAATATAGTGAGAACTAGTTTAAGCATATTTTGTTCATGTTGTAATGTTTTGAAGATGGGAACAGGTCACCATTTGCTTCCCATGTTTCACTTGCTGCCCCATCCACATTTTGCTCTGTTTCACAATATTATAAAATTGTTATTCCAATAGGAAACTACAGAATAGAATAGAATAGAATAGAATAGAATAGAATAGAATTCTTTATTGGCCAAGTGTGGTTGGACACATAAGGAATTTGTGTTGGTGCAAATAGTATACATAAAAGAAAAGATACATTTGTCAAGAATCATGAGGTACAACCCTTAATGATAGTCAGAGGGTACAATAAGCAATCAAATCATACTAGGAAACAGTCAATATAAATTGTTAGGATACAAGCAACAAAGTTACAGTCATACAGTCACAAGTAGGAGGGGATGGGCTGTAAGGAGTGATGAAAAGATTAATAGTAATAGTAATGCAGATTTTGTAAATAGTTGGACAGTGTTGAGGGAATTATTTGTTAATAATTTATAATTATTTGTTAAACATATGTGATAACTTTACTTGCCTGCTAAATGTTTTCCTGTTCAGTGTATTGTTATTTCAGCAGAATATTACTGCATTTTTCTGATAGGGTTTTAATTATTAAAAGCTACTCCCAAAAGTGCAACTACAGAGGTGGCAATATAAATTTTTAAATGATTTCTGCATTTGTTTCGATTAGGTTGCAGACTAATCCAGTCCAAGGTGATACATTCTCTGAAGTAGAACTACCTTTTAAAAATGTAAATTTGAGTTCTCTGGTGCCAGAACTGGCCAAATTATTGTGGCATCCTACAAGTCTCTTTCTCTGGAATAAATAATAAATGTAGTTTTCAGTAAGGGAAGACAGTCTTGCCTTTATTTATTCCTAAAGCGTGAGACAATGAGCTGCTTTTTCTCCCGGCTCTTTCAATTATTGGCTGTGGAGGCCCTATATGAGGGCTCCAAACTCTGTATAGGTACAGACAAAATTAGGACTAGGGACTTGGTTGCAAAGCAAAGTGGTCACTAAGTGAAACTATGAAAGTACTTATCATAGTTCAGATTCTTTTGCTTTACAGACCGGCCAAGGTCATAAATGCAAACATTAGTTGTTAAGTTATTTTCTTCCATCACTATTGTAACTGCGTATAATTAGAAAATGAGCCGGTTGCTAAATGGGTGCTATTTGCACCCTGTGAGACAGTGTGAGGGCTTCCAAGGCAGGGAGGGGAGTCATCTGATCTTCATCTGATCACTCTAAGAGCAGCCAGGTCAGAGAGAGAACAGATTATATTTTGATTGCTTTTTCTCATTTCCCTACCCTTCCCACTGTAAATACTGCTAGCAGCACCCTGACTGACCTTTAAAGCCCAATCAGTGTCAAATTTAGTTAATCCTTGGATCCCAATGTTGTAAGCTAAACTTGGAAGTAAAAACAAAAATTCCATAAGAAGGCATAGCAAAACACTTTATTCTTTACCTACATGAGTATCATCAGGGATTAAATATAATCTGAAGGAGAGTTTACTTTTTAATTATGTAGGAGAAGAGCCATGTTGTCTGTTGTAGCAAAAGGCATTAAGCTTTTGTGAATTGCAGCTTGGTTCATCTGATGCAAAAAATGGCTGGACTGATGTAGGATTTAAGTTCTTTTTAACAATAAACTTGAAGACAGAGATTGGGGCGATGGTTGTTGTTGTTGTACAGTAGCCTGATCTGGGAGTTCTTCTCACTAAAAACTTTTAAATCCAGATTCTGCAACCAAAGTTTGCATCAGCTCACAGAGACATTGCTAGATTCTTGATTTGTTCAGTGAACCACAAGTGGGTTGATACAACATGTTGAGGCATAAACTATGGTTTAAAAAGCAGAGAGGCCAAGCATACATAGCTATTATCCTAAGTCAAAACATGGCATACTCATTTGAAAAAATAAAAACCACTCATGTTTCTTGCATCAATTCGTTTGGTAGAAATTTCGGCAATATATGAGAACAAACCAAATATCAGCTAGGAAACTGATGAAGCTGTCTATTCATTAAGATAATCCAGGTTTGTACCTGGATTTGAATAGCCCAAGACAAAAATAATGCTCGTCTGTCATGATTGAAGCAGAATGTAAAACTGACAAATAGGCCATAGAAAGCATTGCTCAGCAACTGTAGTAAAGAGACATGTCTATAGATCAAAAGCGTCCAATGTCAGGTCATAGCTAATGTCATCAGTGAGGCATCATGGAATATTTCTCCTCTCACAGGGATGTTTTCATTATAGAAACCTGGAAATAGGGTCCATTTATGCAACATTGTGTTCCTGGGAGGAACAGTGGGATTTACCATAATTGAAACTGAATAATAGTTCAACTTAAGCAGACTGAATGCAACATAGCTCAAAGTTTTGTTTCTCACAGTGACCACATACTTTAATGTTGTGCTTGTTTTTGGAGTACTACTTTGAACTGATAGCAATAGCACTTAGACTTTTCTGGGTCCTCATTTTACCGACCTTGGAAGGATGGAAGGCTGAGTCAACTTTGAACCAGTCAGGATTAAACTCCCAGCAGTTGGCAGAATTAGCCTGTGCTACTGTATTCTAATCAGTGTTCCTCTTCCAGAGATGCTGTTTCAGCCTTTCTCTTAGTTTTCTTTTGAGCAGTGTTTCTGAGGCTTTAAGATGTATAGACTTCAGGCAGGCTAGGGAATTCTGGGAATTGAAGTCCCTACATCTTAAAGTTCCCAAGCTTGGGAAGCACTGCTCTCGCTGCATCAGGTCTACAGGACCTGTAATTTCCAAAGTTCTGCAGGACTTGAAGAGCATGTTGTAGACATTTGAAGAGCACGAGGTGGTGAAAGCTAATGCAAGTGTTTATATGTTAAATATAGTATTTCACTGCCGGACTCTTGAAATGGAGTGTTTGTACAAAGTAGTGAATAAATTACTGGGAAGCAAATTCCCCCTGGTCGTGGAGGCATGCCGGGTCATAGTTATTCAGAAAATTCATGATCAGTTTTGATTGTATAAGATCCCTTAAAGCACTCTGAACCAGCTGCCATTATCCCTTCTTGATGAAGTGAGATTTCAGGACCCTATGTTTCTGATATGGATGAAAAAGCCAGGTAGAGGTGTAGGGTAAAATTGTTCTGGGAGGGGTAGCACCCTGAGGCAGTTCAAAAATTTTCCTTACATTAGCTCAGGCATAAGATTGGGACAACCTGCGTACATATTTAAAAAAAAACCATTTATATTCCATATTTCACTGGAATATCAAGTGACTATATTCTGTGGGCATCCTTTTGATCTAATCTATTTTGCCAGGAAAAGAATTTGAATTCTGTTGTATTCTACTGATTTTTCCCTATATGTTTTTTTTTTTTTAATGGAAGCAGAAAAATGTATAATTGGCAATAGAATCTGTATCTGGAGGCTGCTAAGGTGGTGGCATAATTGCAAAGGGTAGGACAAAGGCTATCAGATCAGCCTTAGTCATGGGTGTGGTGATCAGCCTTTTCAAGAACAGTGACTCGCCTCAGGTTTACTGTTATCTCACCTGCTGGTTTTAACTTGTTCTGCAATTACTGCTTGGTATGTAAACGTGGAAAAAAGTCATCTTGAAATAATATTCTGGCTTGAAGGCTTTTAATACTTCCTCATCAGAGGCCTCTGAGAGCACCAGAAGCTTCAAAATTAAATAGCTTTAAATTATTATAAAGAGCTGATGCTATGGTGTAAATCAGTTGCACAATGGATATCCTTGTTAATCTTTTACCATAAAATGTTATGCAATTTTTATTTATCTTTTAAGGACAAACTTTTATTGTGGGCTAAACTTGTTGGATTTTGTCCTACTTTATCAGGGTGAGCCATGAAGTATTAATGCAGCTGGATTACAATTCCTTTCTTTCTGTGGGTATGTTTGCATATGGGCTGAGCTGGCTGTACAGAATTAGCACTTTTGCATTTTGCAAAATGATACGTAACTGGTAAAAGTTCATATTATGATACATCTGTCACATTTGGCCCTTTAAAATATTTGTTTCATTTTGCATGACATTTTCCTGGGTTGTTTTTTTTCATAAGATCACTTTTTTTGGTTCCCCTTCTTTTCTACTCAACTGTGATCTCAATTACTTAAGCTTACTATTTAAACAATAATAATTCATTGTTTCTCAAAATTTTGTTTATGTATCATTGAAAAGTTTAGTGGTTGGAATGAAAATGTTTTTTTTTTTCCTATCTTCTGCCATCCTTTGCTGTAAAGGTACCAGAAGGCAGCTGAAGAAACGGCTGCGGAAAAAAAAAGAAGTGTAAGTATTTTAAAATTGTTATGAATTCAGTAGTAGCATGACAACTTAATGGCATCTCAGTTTTTTTTTTATCCCCTCTAGCAGTTACTCTTGAATTTCCTTAAAAGATTTTGTCTGCATCCTCTTCCAGTGCTGACTGACAAATGTTCTGAGCCTTAGGCCTTAGTTTAGACCAAGGATGGGAATCATGGCCCCTTTATGACTTGTGGACTTCAACTCCAAGAATTCCTGAGCCAGACATGCTGGCTCAGGAATTCTGGGAGTTGAAGTCCACAGATCATAGAAGGGCCATGGTTCCCCACAGTTTCTTCTCTTCACACGAGGGTTGACGAATGAGAAAATCAAGTAAGTTTCCTGATACTCAAAACATCTGAGATGCTAACTTATTTGTCTTAAATTCAAAGTACACTAGGCTGCTATGTTCAACTTCAATGCAGTTATAATGCTAACTTTCAAATTTAAATGCAGGCTGTCTGCATAATTCTGCCTCTCTGCTTGTATTAATTTGTTTAGCTGATTCCTTATATTTATGTAAATAAGGTTAATCTTGGTTCTTGATTATATTTTGTTCAACAAAGTAGCAGTCTGAAGGGAAAATAAATAAAGCTAACATGCCATTGCTTTCCAAAATAACATCTTTACTATTCCAAGTAATACTTTCCAGCTGTTCAGAGATTTTTTTGTTATCAGATACTGTTTCTGACTCAAAGCTTCAGTTTTGAAATGGGAACATCATAATCCCACTTAAGCCTCGCCCCTCCCTCACATCTTGGAAAATTCCAGGACTAGAATTACAAATTAATGTTATCAGAATATTACAATCGTTCATTACTACCGGTAGTCCTTGAATTACAACCATTTAACAACAGCCCAGAATTATGAATTGCCTCAGAAAGGGTGCTTTACAGCCCATAAAGCACTTCCTGTCAACCCAAAACATTGAGCAATCACGTGATCATAATCTGGGATCTTGGCAAACTATCTTCACTTATGATTGGCTTCATAATTATGTCATTGCCATATGCAACCTTCTCTAGAAAGTCAGTGGGAGCAGCTAGCGAGGAAGAGTACAAACAGCTTCTATTTTACCAAGAAGACTCCTTCTTGTCTGTGGGAGTTGGCTGAAAGAGCTTCTTGCTAAGAGGAGCTGAACTTGTTTGGCGTGGAGCAGAAACAGAGCTGACATCAGATTCCTTCTGTGAACAGAAAGGTGAAATCCTTTTCCAGGAAACTTTCAACCATCCCCAGAGACAAGAGGGAACTAAAATCCAAACAGAGAGCTAAGTGGCAGCCTGGTGAGGTAAGGAGTGCAGAGTACCCCAGTCAGGTGGAAAAGGCCTTGGAAAGCCAAGCACAGGCCGCACACAAGTGTTTTTTTGCTCAGTGGCTGAAAATCCTACTTAGATTTTGGCAGGGAGGATTTTCAGACCCTGAACAGAGTCTCCTAGGATCTCTTCTACTGTCCTAAGCCACCTGGCACTCATTACCTGGAACTCTACTTAACAATGCCTGAGATTGTGTAACAACCACATCCAAGAAAGGCAGGATTGCATCATTAAGAGAAACCACCACCTGGGCATCTTGATTAATGATGGCTTTGTTCAGTGACTAAGATTTTGGTCCTAATTGTGATCATAAGTCAAGAATTACCTGTGTATTAATCGATTACAGTCTCTCTATATTTTTGTTCTATACAAAGCAAATCATAATTTTAAAGCCTTTTATACACATATCCTTCTAGTGAAGGATAATATAAAGATACAGCAGCTGAATTCACATATTGTACCGAGCCATGCACATTTTTAACCAAATAATCCATAATTGACTAGGTTTGCCCAATGTGATGGGTCTAGGCTCATGCTGATATATACCATATCCCTTTGTAGGCATTGCACTGCATGTCGTAAAGGAAAGACATCCAGAAATACATGTGGTGTTGGAGAATGAGAACAATAATACCTTCCTTTGTCTCCTGCTCCAACATGAAGAAAGTTGGGATAATGATCTGGTCTTAAGAATAATCGAAGCTGCTTCTGAATTGTCCTGTTGTACAGGATATTCATTTCTCTAATCATTAACTCAAAATTTTGAAAAAGGGCATTTGACATAACAAAAACATTTGCAAAAAAGAAAGCTTTAGAACAGCCTTCCAGTGGCAGAATGTAGCCCAAGTTTTATTCTGGGATGTAAAAGTTTATACTTTGTAGGTGTGTCATTCTGCTTAGAATTTTTCCTAATTTGCCTATGACAATATAATTAAGTAGATACAGGTTGTTGTTGTTTTTGCCATGTCATTACAATGTCCCAACACATTCCTGGAAGCAGCATAATTACAGTTTTCCTCAGTGATTCTTGTATTTAACTTGTGTTTTGCCTCATAAGTAGTCGATAACCCATGCAGCTTTACATAGGTGCACTCTGATGCTGTTCCCTAACCATTCTGGTGGTGACTTCTTAAGAGGGTGGAATTAGCCTGGCACCTATTGGCCACTTTAGGCTGCTGCAGGCATGGCTCTTCCCAAAGCCAGGTTGTCTGCTTGTAGATTTGGTTTAAAAGAAGGATCAGCCCAGCTAACACCCAACTGGCACCAGGAGATCTGTGCAGTAGAGGGGAAAGCTGAGAAGCCTATTTATTCTCTCCAGCTTTTTCTACATCCTCATCTCCACTCATTTAAACTCATTTGAAGGGAGCCTAACTTCCCGCTAGCTTGTAATGGTAGGCAGTGTGGTGCAGAGGGAGAACCAACTTTCTCTCTGGCTCCAACACACAACTCCTTGCCTCCTCCCCAACTCTCATACTTCATTAAAAAGAGAAATTGGATGGCAAGGAGGGTGGTATTTTCCTGTTGCTGGTGCTGTTTGGTGGGAAGGAAGGGAAACAAAAGCAAAGGAATAAATTATGCATTCCTTTCCCTCAAGTTGCACCATAAATGACCATTTAATGGCAGCAGAGGTAAGAGAAAAAAAAAACAGCACTAGGTGTAGCAAATATTCAACCAAATTAAGAACTTATGGATAATACTTTAACCAGCCAATGGAAAAATGGCCTTTTATTTGGTAACAAATAATCTTCCTAATACAGATGCATGCCTGGTTCTATTTCTGGGAATAAAACATGCCAGGAGGATTTTAGCTTCATTTTCTAATTTATATTCTATTTTGGTTCCAAAGTTTGTTTCTGTGAGCAGAAACTTCAAAGCTAGTTATGCTCAGAATAGCATTCTGACTAATGATAATTTAACACAGCGCCCCCAGCTTTTGGGGCACCAGGGACCAATTCCATGGAGAGAAGTGTTTTTTGTGGACCAGAGGAAGTGTGGTTTCACATGGTGCCTGCATCCCGCAGATGGGGCTTTGCTTGTTTATGCATGCCATGGATCAGTGCTGGTCCATGAACGGAGGGGGGGGGGAGTTGAGGAGCCACAGTTTNGGGGGGGGGGGGGAGTTGAGGAGCCACAGTTTTAACATAAGGAATTGTCAGCCAATCAATATTCATTTACTGTTAAGTAACTTGTCCTGTTTGGGGTCCACCATAAATAGATTTTTCACAAATATAAGTAAATCATTAGCATTTCCCTGTGTTCCCTATAGCAAACATTTGGCCTTCCAGTTTTCTGCTGCTGCAGGATATATTCCCAGAAGCTGGGAATCGGGATGAGTCAAGAATTTTTCGCAGTGAGAGCTTAGATTACTCAAGCACAAGGCAGAATATATTGCCATTTTTGGACCAGGATTCACTGCCTTCAAATTATATTTCCCTGTCCACAGATATGAGCCCATAGGCATACATCAAAACAACTTGCACCCAAAACCCCTGATTATGAAGTCAGGCAATTAGTGTGAACTGATCTTCTTTGAGAACTAGGACTGCATCTTCACAGGGAAGGCATCTTAGCTGGACTCATCATTTTAGAAACAGGAAGAAGCAATCACATTTCTGGGCTGATCATTTCACCAAAGTCTTCAGATGCAAAATTTTGAATTAATGGTGGAAGGAAAAGGAGGGGTGGGGGAGCAGCAGGGCAAAGGACATCCCTGCTGTACAGGCAATGAGTTCTCTCCCTCTCTTGGTTTGAGAGACATCTGGAAAAGGTAGAAGAAAAAGCTGTTTCTGGTAAAAACCTCTGGGCTCTACAGCCAGAGGAAAATGGAGAAAATAACATAAGACAGAGTTGGCTACAGGTAATCCTCGATTTACAACCACAGTTGAGCCCAAAATGTCTGTTGATAAGCAAGCCTGTGAAGTGAATTTTGTCTCACTTTATGACCTTTCTTGTTAAATGAGTCACTGCAGTGAATCTGGCTTCCCCATTGACATTGCTTGTCAGAATGCCAAAAAAGGTGACCCACATGACCTCAGGACACTGCAACCCTCATAAATATGAGTCAGTTGCCAAGCATCTGAATTTTTATCATGTGACCATGGGAATGCTGAAGTGGTTGTAAGTTTGAAAAACAGTCATATGTCGGTGCTATTGTAACTTCAAACGGTCACTAAATGAACTGTTGTAAGTCAAGGACTACATGAACAAGGGATGGAATATATAGAAAGCTACCATCATATCATATTTTTTATATATACTGTTTTCTATATACTGTTTTTTATATACTGTTTTCTTAAGTTTTCGCAGGTACTTACATGTATGGTATTCAGCTTTGTTTGGGTATTTTCCCAAGTCATCATAGTTGTGTTTTTAAAGTTGTAGCATCGTTTCGGCAGAATCTCATCTGACATCATCAGGCTTTGTATTGTGTTCGTCTGAATTCACAATACAGACGAACACAATACAGAAGCCTGATGATGGCAGATGAGATTCTGCCGAAATGTTGCTACAACTTTAAAAGCACAACTATGATGACGTGGGAAAATACCTGAACAAAGCTGAACAGCATATATATATGTGTGTGTGTATATATATTAAAGTAGTTGTACTTTAAAAGCACAACTACAATGACGTGGGAAAATACCCGAACAAAGCTGAACAGCATACATGTAAGTACCCATGAAAACTTAAGAAAACACACACATATATATATATATGTACATACACACACATATACAGATATTCCATCTTTGTGGTGGTAAAAAAAGATGGAAGCACAATGGAAAACCTGAGAAGGCGACAAATGGAAGTTGACATCATTTACAACACTGGTAAAAATTATGTAAATAAAACAAAGGATATTAGACAATAACAGATTTTTTGGTTATTAACTTCAGTCCTTGGAGTTTCTCTGTATTGTACCAGTAAAGTTAGAATTGCCTCTGTGACATCCCTACTACTGGGTTCACTGAAGTGATTTCATTTAAATCGCTCTGAATTTAAACAGATTGCTGATTAAATGTGCTGTTTTTGGCCTTTGTTATCTAATCTGGGGTACTGAATGTGGATACAGCTTTTGCTAATGTTTGACCTTATCCATGCTTCTGATTCTGTTCTGTCTGCTCAGCATAACCTTCCAACCTTCCTAAGAATATTTGTGTGCTGGAACTGATTATCCTCTGTGTTAGATGAAGTTTTGTTCTGGTGAGCTTGAGAACTCTCTGTTCTGCTTTTGATTGTTATCAACTTGGCTTTTTTTCCCCTTCTCTCTTTTAGCGTTTCTTGTCTAATGTGTGACTCACTGTATTAAAGAGCTGACTCTTGGACCTGTGTCTGTTAGATAGCAATTCTGTCTGGCTGATGATTCTTTTGACTATAGGATTGAATCGTAAACTCTGAGTCAGGTCAGCAGGGGCCACAAAAGTGAGCTTTGCATAGGGGCATTAAAACAAAGATGAATTCAAATAGTGTTCAAGATGAATCACAGTGTGCTTGTACTGTTTATTCCAAATTTCCAGATGCAACTGAATACTTTTTTGGAACCTATAAAAGCACTAACATTTACACTACTTTATGTGGTTCTGTGCCTCTTCTCCCCTCTCAATTTTTTTTATTTCTGACTCCCTGATCTTTCACTGTCACTTCTCTCTCCAAATTTAAACTTGCTTGAAATGGAGCAGGAAACTGGTTATTTCTGAAAGATATGTTACCTTCTCACTGATTTGCTAAGGTGGAACTCACAATGTAGCTGCAAGAATAACAGAACTAATCCCAGTATAGCTGCTTATCCTGTTTAATAACCTAAAGCTTTGTAGCCCCTTTCCATTTTTTTAGCTGGATCTTATACCTGGCAGAACACCAGTATATCCAACTAGGAAGATACAGGTTGCCAACTATTGCGAATGGCTCGCTTAAAAAATCCTGGGCAGAGGAGTTGTCCATTATGTAAATAAAATGCTTGTGTTAAACCAGGAACGGCACAATGTTTTCCAGGTCTACCTGAAATCTTTTAGAACCCTTTGATTTTAAATCATTTAATTGGAGGTCTGAATCACAATCCTTGTAAGGGTGTGATCTACCTTTAATAAATAGGCAAAAAGAATGGCTGGCATGGTTAATTAATGGCTGGCATGGTTAGGAAGAAAATTACAGAAATGTTATCAGTGAATGCTTATAAAGAACAGAGTGTGAGTGACAGGTTCCTTGAAAGATAAGCCTCAATTATTATTACTATTTTTTTTGGAAAAAAAACAACAACTTGCTGTTGGGTCCTCTTTGTCATCCTGTGGAGCAGATGAGAGAGAAGGGGTTCTTTGACAGCAGCCATCTCATATGGCTTCCCACCTATTCTGGAAGCAGCCTGGGAGACGGTGGGCTTTTGTTCTCTCCTTTGTGTCGAATGTTGAGGCAAAACGGCTTGGTTCTAGCTCTCTCATTCAGTGGAGTCCCTTGCTTCCATATAAGGCCATCCTGCTTTCTCACTTCCTGCTTCAGCTCCTTTTTCTTTTCCCCTCCCTTCTCCCCTTCCTTGCCCTGGATCCAGCCTTGCTCCATGTGGCACACTTCTAACGATTCACAGCTGTCTGAAAGTGCAGTCTGCTCAGCGTTTTAACTTCCTTTCTTCCCTGGAGAAAGAACTTCGGGACAGCTTTTGTAACCGTCTCACTTTCTTGTTCATTTTTTTTAGACCATTGACCCACTTCCCCCTCATTTTAAAAGGGGGAATCTCAGCATCTTGAAGAAGAAGTGGGAAAATCCAAGCTTGGAGACGGAAGTCCGGAAGGAAGCTTTGGAAAGCTGCCGTACTGAGGTTAGGAAGAAGGCTGTCAGCCCTGGTGGTGGAACTGAAAGCGGCTCTGCTTCCCTAGCAGAAATTAACAAAACTTCAGGGATTAGTCCAAGATTGAGACTTCAGTCCTCTTCCAGATTGTTTGGCCGGTTCAGATATCCCAGTGTTGGCAGCGAAGACGATAAAACACAGTCATCTCAGAGTGGGGAAATGGAAAATTGTCTTAGAGAATCCAGACAAGACATAGGAAAGCTGGAGACCAGTGAAATCCCAGAATCGTCAGGGAAAATAGAGAAGTTTAATGTTCCTCTAAGCAAACTAAAGATGATGTTTGAGAGGGGGGATGCAGTTCAAACAAAGGTAAGGAACGATTTGCTTCAGTTCTCCCTGGTTCTTGAAAAGAAAAACAATTTGCAAAAGGGTGACTAAAATCTGCCTGCCGTGCAAGTGGGTATCTTTTATTTGTCCTGTTGTTAAAAATCCCCCGTGAGCACAATAATTATAGCTCAAAGGAGAAGAGTTTGTGTGGCAGAATGCAGGTTTTTAGAATGCCAATAGCTGTTGCAAAAAGAAACCTAATTAACCAAGGTTAGCCTAATTAGGGTGTTGGCCCTATTGAAGCCTCCAAATAAATTGAGAAGTGTGCATGTATGCAATTGCGAAGAGAACCTGGGGAATGTGCCCGCATATTGTGATTGCAATACAACTGTTCCTTGATTATTTTAATTTTTTTTTTAGTTGTGGACACTGATATTTGAAGCTACAATTTTTGCACTCTCTCTGCATCCTGGGAAATATTTCTGTCTACTGTTAAATCTTCTCCCAGGAAGAAAGTGTGTGATGATAGTCTGAGAATGCCTGTCTTCACCAGTTTTGACTTGCAAATTCATGGGGCTTGCATTTTCCTTTAAGTACTCATGAAATCTGATCCAGCATGTGGACTACAGACTGTATCCCTGGGGAAAATTGCAAATTGAGTAACAAGAAAATGAGTTGCATATGGTAGTGGCTTGAAGCACTCTTTGGTTGATTTTTCCCAGTTGCTTCATAGTTTTCCGTCAGCTTAGTCCCTTGTATGTCTTCCAAGTATATGCTAGAATATATAAACAAGATATAGTTGTGATTTAAAATTCCTCAGGGCTTTGAAAAGGTGAATTACTTTGGAGTCAAGCTAAATTTTGTAAATTAGATCTCCAAATCTAGGTTGCCATAGGAGCACTTTATTTTACTTTAACTAGATACAGCCTGCTATGCTGATTGAGTGGTCCAATTAGATCTGAACATAACTTGGATGAAATAGTTGGGTGTGTACAGCTATCCCAAGACATGTGGACACCTGAATTGTAGATTACTCACCTTAAACATGTTTCAAAAGTTTATGTAGATGCTGCCTGTATTGGTTCTAGGCCAAATTTAAAGTCAGTTAAACTTGCTAGGGATATGCAAGTTTTCCAGTTTTACAAAAATCTTTCTGTTATAAAAGAAAACTGGCCCATAGAGAAAACATTTCATACTTTTTATAATTAGAAAGCTATTCTTAGCTGTGGAGAAATGATCTTGCAGAAAGAATGTTTCAGCCTGAAGAAGTGATCCTTAGGTACATTTTTATCATTGTTTACATTTAAAAAAAAATGTCATACAAATTCTGCATTGTAAAAGTTATAGCCTAAAAGAAATGACTGCTATGTAGTTTTGCATCACTGACAAATTAGTACTACAGAAAATACGTTACAGCAGCATATTTTGGATTTCACATATGCAGAAAAGTTATGATGGTAAACTAGATGCTTTAGGTATTTTTCCCTTCCTCTTTCTAGGAGCTAAACTTTAATTCTGTGTAAAATCCTGTAAAATATATGTGCAATGACAAAATTAGTTTACTACAAGGCTCTGGAAACTTCAGATCAGGATTGGCATATATAATAATGTTCTCATTGATTCATATGCCTGAGGTATCCTCAGTGTACTAACCTGATATGTTCAGAATCCACTAGAATACATGTATAGTTGCATATGAGTGTTATGATATGATATGAGTCATCCAATATCTGGGAGCAGATGATAGCATTACAGAAATAGTGATCTCTTGGTCTCTGTCAATGGACTTAAGCCCATTAAGCATGTCCTCTTAATCTCATGTGCAGCTACTCCTGCAAACTACAGATCCTGAGACCAAACAAACAAAAGGATGTAGACTGAGCCAATTGAAGTATTGGAATGGGGATAGAGCAGAATCAATACCATAGCAGTAAGAAAAGGATAAGAAGCGCCTCGTACATATGACAAGTTTTGCTTAGTCCAGGATTAATAAATAATAATCACAGATAGGCTTGATAAGCCTCCCCTGAACTTTACAATTAGGAAATGCTTGCTGTTGAGTTATAATTATTCTCTTTAAAATAAACTGAAATGATAGATTCAGAATGAACTTCCAGGAGCAAGAATTGATTGGGCATCTTAGCAGAAGTCACTAGGGAAAATTTAGGGCCAAGGAAGGAAAAGTCAGTAGACAATTGATCGTTCAAAAGAAAGATGAGCATAATGTGGTGATTGGATTCTTTAATAACTATAATATTAATGCACAGAAGTAAGAAGTAAATATCTTTATCTTGTTGAAACCTGCAAACAAAATCTGGTTTAAATGTTTTGCAGACAAGAATGGGATTCCCCCCTCTCCCCCCAATATTCTTCTATTTAACTATTTTTTTAACCATTTTGTTGATAAATACAGGATGGGTATATAAACTGACAAAACTTAATGGTTTGGAAGAAAGATTTGATATAAAACGAGGGCTTTCTCCCATATGTCCCTGTTCCTTAAGACTTAAATAACATTTCTTTTTAAAGTTCAGGAGCTCCTCTGAAATTGCATAATAGGGAATGGCAGACAATAGTAGGAATGGAAAGAACTTGATTGGCTGCCTTATGCAAACTGAAATGCCTTTCTGCTCACACTAAATATCTCAGGATTCAAGTTATTTATATTGTATTGATTGACTATTAAATACAGTAGTGAAGGAAAGATTAGTAGACCTATGTGCTACATGCTTATGATAATGTCATTTCCTTTGTCTAATACTTATTTGAAGACACAAGCAATATGGCTCTGCATGCAACTTTTGAAAATTGTTCAAAAGAAGTGCTTTGGATCTTGCCCAAGGCCAAGCCCCTTTGTACTAGTTCTTAAAGCAGGCTTTTGGTTGCATTAATTTTAATTAGTATATTCCTTAAAGCAGTGGCATTTTTCTCCCTTTTGGTCTTGTACAAGTTATGTGGTGGTCTTTGTGCAATGCTTTCAAGTAATTTTTGAAGCATGCATTGCACATAGTCCTAATAAACAATGTGGTCTTTCTTCAAAAGTTTGTCATTGGAAAGGCATTGCAGTGAGAGCCAGTGAATTACAGTCAATGGTTGATATCATCTGGTGAGATTCCACTACTTGTGGAAAATGCATCAGATAATGTTGGAACAATCATTATCTTTCAGATTGAATCTTGTTCCCAGATTTTGTATGTATGTATGTATGTACGTATGTATGTATGTATGTATGTATGTATGTATGTATGTATGTATGTATGTATGTATGCTATTCAGCTTTGTTCGGGTATTTTCCCACGTCATTATAAATGTGCTTTTAAAGTTGTAGCAACATTTCGGCAGAATCTCATCTGCCACCATCAGGCTTCTGTATAGTGTTCGTCAACACACACACACACACACACACGTATATAAATCAACTAGCCTTTTGCAAGGACTGTTACAGAATAAAGAAAATTCTGATTGGTGAAGGTTACACCTTGCTTTAGATCAGGGGTGCCAAACTCAAGGCCCAGGAGTTAGATCTGACCTGCAGGGTACTTAGATCTGGCCTGTGGGGCCACCCTGGAAATAACAAAGGACTGGCCCGGGATGCCTCTGCAGTGAAAATGGAGCTTGGGAGGGCCATGTGGGATTCCCCTGAGCTCCATTTTCTCTGACAGAGGGTTGCAGGAGGCCATTCCAGCCAAAAACGGAGCTCGGGAACCCATTTTTATTGGCAGAGCATCGGGCTCCTACAGGTGTCCCTGACACTAATGACATGCTGGCCACACCCACCCTGACCACACCCATCCTGCCCCCAAGGTCAAACACAACCCTGATGTGGCCCTCAATGAAGTAGAGTTTGACACCCCTGCTTCAGATCATACTATATTCATTATCCTGTGCTATAAAGTAAGGATCATTAGGAAAATTTTTATGCAAGAACATTTCTTTTTATGGCATTAACACTACTCACTACAGGAATGGGTGTTCTTTGTGGTTGAGTGTATGTGAGAATTTTGAGATCAAATTGTACTCCTGTTAAAAAATAGAGACCTCCATGAAAAGCTTGCTAATTTGCAAAATAATTATAAAAATAGCTAGGAGCAAAATAGCAACAGCACTTAGACTAATATACCGCTTCACAGTGCTTTACAGCCCTCTCTAAGCTGGTTTATAGAGTCAGCCTATTGCTCCCAACAATCTGGGTCCTCATTTTACTCACCTCGGAAGGATGGAAGGCTGAGTCAATCTGGAGCCAGTGAGGATTGAACTCCTGGCAGTGAACTGAATTAGCCCACATTACTGCATTCTAACCACTCTGCCGCCACTGCTATAAATATACAGCATCTCAGAAGGCAAATGTGCTTTGCAGGATGGTTTCTGCCCACCCATTTAAGGCCCTGTCACACCGCCCAACGGATGCAAAACGTTTGTAAAAAGGACACAGCGGACGAGAAAAATGTTCCAT
>BHFT01070560.1:0-14306 GCA_004320025.1 Laticauda laticaudata | reverse complement strand
TAGAATTTGCTCTGGACTCCCATCCCGAGTACACCAGCCTCTGTGTCTCATTCTTTCCATGGGAGTCCACCACACTACCTATACAAGAGATCATGGTTGTCTTCAAGTTAAGGGACCTTAGCAAGGCTTAGAGTATATATTGGAGCCTCTGTTACAGCTATTAATCTGTGTATAGAATAGATGTATGTACATAATATATATGTATATGTGTGTTGAGGAATGTTATACATGAAAAAAATGGGTACCTGTTATGGTTTAGGCTTTTATGTGATAAAAATCATAAACTGATCAAGAATTTTAAAAATGAAAAACCATCCAAAGGAAGAGAGATCTGTCCAACTCTAATTTTCCTGAAGAGCTGGACAAGAATTTTCTCTCAGTAAGAACTAGTTGATTTCCTTAAAAATAGCAAGCAAAATTGTTGCAGACATTCTTGCAACTGTCTTCTGATTGTAATCAGCACTTGGTTTGCTGATCGTTTACTTATTATTGCATATTTTATTCTTCCCTTAGTTATTTCAATCACACATTTACCTGAAAGCCCATTGCCTTGCTACCACAGAGACCACCTTCATCCATCATTTGGTCCCAACCTATCCTGGTTTTTCCAACATTCTCTTTTCCTCCATCTCTGGTTAAATTAATTTCAAAAATTTCCCGAGGCTATGAATAGAGTAACATCATTTAATTAAAATGCTCTGTCTAATCTTATACAAGTGGAAGCATAAGGAGATGTATTAATTGTACATATCATTAAAAATAAATGAAGTGTTCCATATATTCTTTTTTTCATCTGCTAGTATAAGTTATATGGTATCCTTATGAAATGGGAGCTTTTGCACCATAGTGGAATTCAGCCTTGAGGCTTACAAACCCACACGTGTAAACAGTTCTGTTCATGAATATATCTGTATCTACAAGCATTCTGTGTTCTTATCAAATGTGAGACTACTCCACATGTAGAGAAGAAAAAGAAATAATCACCAATCCATTTTATTCATGGTCTTTCATCATGACCTCCAGGCCATCTGAACCTCTACCAGATTCTCCAAACACAGTTATGGATTTAACAAAATATAAGCTGATCTTACAACATTCACTGGAATCACTGAAAATAGCACAGTATATACATATCACATTGTAAGAACCAGCTTAGGATTCAGTTGCTAAAGTTACCAGAATTTGAAGTCGATAAGCAGGAATTCCAAAATTAAAAGTCCTGCACCTTAAGTTGCTTCTAGTCATACTTCCTAGGAATTCTGGGAAATAGTGTACTAAAATTGTGTCCAGACATATATACATATTGAAACTTAAATCAATCACTGGGACCTCAAATGCTTCATTACTCTGATACTGTCTTTTGGGGTTGCAACTTTTGAATTCCATCTTTAAAAGTACTTCAGGGTCATAGGAACTCAACCATTGCCCTTATGGGCAACATGTTCTAGTAACAGCTAACGTTAGGTGGTCCACACTGTTGCTCAATACAGGTACACTGAAAAGCACTATATGCAGACATAATCTGATCTTCTGCTCAACTCTTCTATTTTTAGCTCAACAAATGGTTTCAGAAATGTCAGATTCAGCTGTGCAAATCCTTGTTGTTTTCAAAGCTGAAAATGAATGAAAAAATGGAATGGAATCTGATGAATACATACGAAAGTAACATTTCATTAACAGAATGATTTGCCTGTTTTTCTACTGCCACTAGAAATATAGAATGGTAAAGCTGAACAGATCTTTTGGTGATGTTTTGCTTCAATAAATGCAGGTTGCCAGGATTCCCTTAAATGTGCTTCATGCTTCATGGCTGGGCCTTGACAGAATTAATGATTAAGGAATATAGCACCAATCACTGCTTTCTTCTTGCATTCCAGAGACTTTTGCTCCTCCCCATTCTCTTTTCATGACAGCAATGATTCTTTGTCAAGGATCAACACATCATCAAAGCTCCTGAGGATGAATGGTAGATAATAATAGGATAAGTGATTATGCAATGGCAACAACTAAAAGTCAAATATTTAAGTCTCCCATTTCCCCAAAGTGTTGAGTGGAAATCAGTGGAAATTCTTTTTTCTTCTTCTTTTCACTCTTCTTTTTGCTGATTTTACAAAAAATCTACAAAAGAGCTAAAACATTGTTTTGGGAACATCTCACATAACCCTTCTTTTCATATCCTTCATTCTTCCATCCAGAGGCTTAACAGAATGTGCAAGACAACCTATTCCATATAAAAAATTAAGTCAGTGTCTGGCTTGTGATACAATAATGGTTCTCAGTTTCATAAAGTTGTTGCTAAGGAGAGAAAAAGCATCTTTAGCCTGTAATAGTTATCAGGATGATGGAATTAGATTTTTCTTATAAGTCATAGATTCTGTCTATTTGCTACTTGCAAAGAACTAATGAATAAGAGTGTGAATAGATATTTCTAGAATTTATTCCATTATTCTACCGATTGTAAAAACAATGATGCAAGCTGCCCAAGATAATTGAACTGAATTGTGTTTTTGAAGAGAAAATGTTGTTCAAAGAAGAACAAGGATAATAACTGGAAAGAAAAGTAAATACTTGTGTATATGTGTGTGTGGTAGAAGGCTCTTAAAAACTCTAATGTCCAAATGTCACAGGAGATATAAAGTCAGTTGTCTATAAAGAAATGTGAAAGAAATGTTACATTTCTTTCACACAAATGTCACACAAATAAAGAAATGTGAAAGCAAGAAACTCCACACCCAACTTAAACCAGTGTAATCCCATAAAAATCAGTTCAGTAGCATTTGGAACAGAGGTGGAATTCAGCAGGTTCTGACCAATTCTGGAGAACCAGTAGCAGAAATTTTGAGTAGTTCAGAAAACCAGCAAATACCACCTCTGACTGGCCCTGACCCTATCTATTATCTGCCTCTTGAGTCCCAGCTGATTGGCCGGGTCTTCTTTTGTTGTCCTGCACAGGAGAACAGAGCTGGAAAGCAGGTTAGTGGGGTGGGGAGGAAATAGAGATTTTACAGTCTCCTTCCCCTGCCATGCCCACCAAGCCATCCCCACTAAGACACACCATGCCCATCAAGCCATGCCCACTAAGACACACCATGCCCACCAAGCCACACCCACAGTAAAAAATTGTGAATCCCACCATTGATTTGGAGTGCTATTGACTCTTCCATTCTAAGCCCCTTCCCATTTATTTGCTGGTCATGAAACCCAACAGATCATAATTAATGTACCTACCTGATGTTGCACACCCAAACATACATTGATAAAGCAAGAGGAAAGAGTATAAACATATGGAGACTCAATATATATGATTGATTGTACACAGAGAGAAACTTGGTTACACAGAAAAAGATAATGCTAATTTATTGAATTTTTGCAGACATCTCCAATTATTATTGCTAATGAAGAGATTGGAAAGGAATCCATAAGCTATATTCTTCATGCTTCTTTAAATATGTAATGAAAAGGAAAAAAGAGAGAAAGGGATGGAAGGCTTGCTAATCCACAGCCTAGATCAGAGGTGCCAGATGTGTCATGTACTGGCCATGCCCAACCCCCATTTTAGCAAAGGTGACGATGCGAGTTTGACACTTCTGGCCTCGATAATTAGTTCACCGTTTGTCATTTTATTGCTCCTAGCTGATGTGTTCATGCAAGCATGACCCCATTGTGCACAGGAAGTTACCTCCCAGTGAATGTACTTAGACTGTTCATGCTACATAGGCTTGAAGAGGGAAGTGGTAGCAAAGAAAACATAGTTAACCCTGGTTTTAATCTGCTGGCCAGTCAGTGATTGTTATGGGTGATCACCCACTATGCTAGTGGGGTGGTATCAAGAAAAATTGTCCCTCAAACTCTCCTGTTTGGCTCTCCCTTTCATTCCATACATTTTATGCCAAATTAGATCCAGAGTCTGCAATAAAATTTTCATTGAGGGGCTAAGATATTAACTGAATGGAGGCCTCCCTCCTACAGAAATGTAATTGATTTGATGAACATCGTTTTGAAAATATTGGTAATCTGATCAGAGGAGATATAAAAGTTTAAAATCATCCATCTTTTATCTCCAAGACTAGATATTTGGATTGTATATGGACAATGAACAATGTGTACGAGCTTCATAATCCCATATGAACCAGCATATGAACACAGAAGACACTGTATTCTGACAACTTGTTATTGGCATCAGTTGCTGCCTAATTTAGGTAACACCCCAAGTGGGATTTTATATCTGAGGAAAGAGGTATAAAACTGAACAATAATTATACTCAATCATCTATGGATTGTAACCACTTGGTTTTTATATTGGGTAATGATACATTTATTTTCATTTCTGTTTTGCCTCGTTTCTTTTTGACTGAGATTCCTTCAAACTAGACAGATGTAGCTGTAATTCTGGTATTCGCATATGCTTCTGCAACAGTGTATTCATAACCTATGTTTCTTTAGATGTTTCTGTATTAACATCACTTTTAAAATTTGGAATAGCATGATAATTGCAGTGAGACCCTAACAACCTGAAGGGTAAAAAATATCACCCACAATGTTAGAAGTGCTACCAAGTTGCATCAGCGTACCCAAGATACCTTGTGTAGCTTGTAATTTGTGTTGCACTGCTACAGCTGTTTGCCCTTTGATGGGTTTAGGTCTTGTAAAATACCCATCCTTGCTGTTTTCCAGTTCTGGCATAATTTCCAGTCACTGGTTCTTCCTCTAAAGCCAGTCTCCTTTGAAAACAGAGTTAAGTACTCCATTGCCAAGTAAGTGGAAATAATAGGCTCATTTAGATTTTTGTTGAAACATCAATTAACAATTAGCATGCATCGCTAAATCATAAATCATAGTTTACAAATCCCAAGTTAGATTCACACAACATGCTAAATCAAACTAAATAGAACCCAGTAAAGAAAGTGGGAGGTGTAAGCAGCCTGTCAGTGACAGTTCTCGCACAACTATAGCATAAGACAGCATTTTGTACAGCAGCATTTTCTTTGATCTCCGTCTAGAGAAAATAACTTATACCTGACATTTCAGAAAAGTGTGCAAGAGTATGGCAAAACTATTATTATGTGAGTTATTTCAGGTTTTATAGTTCCATTGAGATGAAGATGTGCCTCAAAGTAGAACAGAGGTTGAAAGCAGATTACTAAGATTTTAATAGCTTCAGAAAGTTTTTTCTAATATGTTTGATCATCCATAATTGGAAGGCCTTTGTTTCTTCCCAAGGGAAAAATAATTCTTATGAAGAAAGACTCATAAGGTCACAAGGATTGTTCCCTATATATAATTAATAAATTCAATGAATGCATTTTTTTTTACAAAATGACTTGGAGATAGAGAAAAAAAATCTCATGTTAGGAACAAAAGTCACTCAGCTATTTAACGTGTACATTTCGGTAGTATATCAAATGTGTAATTCAGCCTGTCTCTAAAATTGTATTTGAGGTTACTTTTAAATTGCATAACTTGTCCTTTCTCACAGTGTTAGCAGCACGAAGAACACACACACATATTCTACTCTCCAAGTTTTAGTGTCTTATAAAGCCCTTTTCTGATTAAGCAGAAAAAAGTGCACTTCTCCTTAAAGCAAGAGTTTAACTCGTAGTACTTGGAGACAAAAAAAAAAAGACAATAGAAGTATGCCAGGTTTTGCATGTCTAGAGGTAAATCTAGTTCTTTAACTCAGACACATTTTTCAGGCTACAGACACAGATTTTCATCTGTGGGAGATTACCAGGCTGAGCCTGAGGGAGGGGTCAAGCCTCTCATTAGCCTCTAATCCCCTTGTGCCCACAAGTGATCTAAGTCCAGGCCACTTTGAATTCCATTGACTCATCTGCCACCAATTTGCTTTGACTGTTAGTAGTTCAGATTCTTGTAGAAAGTGTTAGGGTGCATTAAACCTGTACTCATTTGAATTGCTTTGCTTCCTGATTTCCTGCATCTGGCACCATCAAAGAACCGTATAGCATTGGCTAGTATCCAAAGCCCAGTGGACACCTCCTCTACTTAGATGAGCTAGGTTTGGTCCACTACATGGCAATTCATTGTCTTACCTTTTCTGTTCAGAAGGGAAAGGAAGTAGAATGACTTTTTCTGCAGGCTGTGTGGATGTATGAATATTGGAGATTATAGGCCTTAGAGCTTAACATGGACATCCATGGGAGTGAAGGATGAGCAAATGATGAGATGTGTCATAATATTATAATGCAAATAATGCAATATCTGTCCATGTGTCCGATAACATGATACAATTTACATAACCAAGTAATTTGTGCAAGAGTGCCAATAATGGACACTCAGGATAGGTAGGATAATTTATGGAAGAAGAAAAGACATTTCTCATAACTAGTTTATTTTTTGAAATGTTTACTTCTTTGGAAATTCTTCAAAAATAAACTTTGAAGAAAGTTGCAATTGTTTGGCTCTGTTTTACAAAGAACATAAAACTGGGGAAAAAATTGCTATCTGAGATAAATGAGTTCCAAACTATAATTCTAAGCCTATTTTCCTAGCAGTAAGTTCATTTGACTGAAAGCTATGTTTTCTATGTTGCTATGACATATATACTGTCCATATTGTATGTATATTACTTTGTGCTCATCTCAGTGGAGACAAACAATGGGCTTGCTTTTGTAGCCATCAGTAAATGCTATCCCTGAATCCAACCAATGGTCAAAGTAAACTGTTTATCCAGATTATTTAACCAGAGTGCTCATGTGCTCATGCAGATGTATGTACTACTCTTGAGATTTTGTTATAAGAAGATAGTTGTGTTATAAATTAGACAGGTATTACATTGGAGTTTCTTATTTAAAAGCATCTGGTGGTTAAACATCAGGCCAGATCTAAGAACCCTACAGAGATAAATTTGTAAAACATATTAAGAATGCAGGAATTGGGTATGGTCAGACTAGAGAAAAGAAGGATTAGGGGTAACATGATAACAGTATTCCAGTATTTGAGGGGCTGCCACAAATAAGATAGGGTCAGCTTATTTTCCAAAGCATCAGAAGGCAAGACAAGAAACAATGGATGGAAACTAAGCAAGGAGAGAAGCAACTTGGAATTGAGAAACTTCCTAACAGTGAGGACGATTAACCAGTGGAACAGCTTGCCTTCAGATGTAGATGCTTCATCACTGGAGGTTTTTAAGAAAAGACTGGATAGCTACCTATTTGAAATGGGGTAGAGTCTCCTGCTTGAGCAGGGGATTGGACTAGAAGACCTCCAAGGTCCTCCCAGCTCTATTCTGATTGAAATCAGTGTCTAAGCACTCTACATAGATGAATCATAGACTTGACAGTTGCCTACTAACAACTACAAACTTGATAACAAAGGTAACAAAATGATAATTAGAAGATTCCCTTGCAAGGTGAGAAATACTGTACTTTGGTTTAATTTATATTAATCATTTCTACATTTCTTTAATAAACATATATTGTATACAACATAAAAAAGTGAAATACCATTTTGCCAAAAATAGGGAATACTTTATTATACATAGACTACTAATTATTTTAAAAGAAACTAAAACCAAAAAAGAGAAAAAATATATATACCATATTTTTCGCACTATAACATGCACTCCCCCCCCCCAAAAAAAAGTGCGTGGAAATGTCTGTGCATCTTATAGGGTGAATACTGTGGTGGAGCGAAGGAGGTTGGTGTAGTTCCAGCATTTTCTACTGCCGCCATCGCCAGGGAATGCTGGAGCCTTTGCTGCTGAGTAGAAGATTGGTGGTTGGATTTGCCTCCTGGAATACTGTCAATCAGCTGTTCTAGGTGGCAGGGATCACTGCCGCAGCCTATTGCTGCCTATTACCACTTATCATCATCACCCATTCACCTCCATCATTCGCCACTACTACTGATTACCGCTGCCCATTCACTGCTGCCCGTTTTCCACTGCCTGTTCACTGCCGATCATTGTTGCCAATTGCCACCACCGATAATCACTGCCCATTCGCCACTGCCTATCAGTAGTGAACACGGACACAAATGGGTGGTAATAGGCAGTGATAGGTGGTGGTAGATTCCTGCTGCCTAGAACAGCTGATCAGTGGTATTCCAGGAGGCAAATTCAATCGCCAATCACCTGCTCTGCAGCAAAAGCTCCTTGGCGACAGCAGCAGCTCAGCTCAGTTGACAACAGAGTGGAGTTCTGATGAGCCATGTGCTGGGGCTGCAATTATGCTCTGAAACTGACCAGGCTGTTTGCTGTTTGCTGCAAGCCAGATGAATACCAGATGGATGCTGGGAGGCAGAGACAGATTTTTTTTCTTGTTTTCCTCCTCTAAAGCTAATGTGCATCTTATAGTCTGGAGCATCTTATAATGTGAAAAATATGGTAAATAGCTAAAACACATCTCAAACACCATTCAATTATAAATATCAACTTTATAAACAAACAAACAAAAAGGCATTAGAAAGTCATGTAGATAGCTAGAGCAATTCATTAGAGTTAAGATAAAATATAAATCATATTATATATAGCCCTTAAGGAGCAGTTTTAGCAAGTGTTCCCTCAAATCCCTATATCAGGGACAAAACAAAATATCAAGATTTCCTATATTGATTATATTTGTCTGCATAAACAGTGACATATTTGTTTTATGTAGGGATTTATTGTAGCTTCAGGAAAGGCCACCAGTAAACTATCAAATCTAGCCAATGGGAAAATTCTGAACTGGTAGATTCAACATTCACTCTGATAATTCATATGTTACTCATTAAAACATAAAAGTAATAGCCATTCTAAGTAAATATTTATGTGGCAGAATCACTTCTGGATAACTGATACTTTTTTGTTTGTTTTATTTATTTATAGATGATAAACAACAGGTTACTCAAGATAAATATTCAGGATCACAGAGGTAGCTATGTTCTGATCCTGACATTAGCTTGAGAGATGAAGATCAATTCTTTCACATTTGCTGTAGTAGGAATGTACAACTGTGGTCCCCAAAGCCTCATGTGGCCCTTAAATTTTTCTCATATGGCCCTCCTATTTTTAGCCAAAGTAGTCCAGGGCAGGAATGACAAAGACAGATTTCGCCATTTTAGTGTACAGTTGTGTTTGTGAAGTTGTGTCAGAACATTTTTTTTAATAAACTTTTTACTTTTATATTTTTTTAAAAAAAATATCTTTTTTGGTGAACAGTGTGGTTCCAGGTTTTTTTCAATACAAACATGGCCATAGTTACATATTCATCTTTCTTATTCAATTTCATATCACATTATTACTTATTCGATTTTCCTTTGAATATTCTCAAATATTAAATTCATTAAACTCATTTTATTCAATTACAGTTCATTTTTTATTCAATTACATTTCATATTTTAATTTATTTCATTTTTCTTAAAATATTCTCATGTCTTGTTTTCCAATATTATCTAAAATTCTTATTTCATTTATATATTTATTACACATATTGCTTTTATCTGTGATGTTTGCAATTTTATCACATGCTGTTATTCCATTCATTATTCAATAAATTTCATTCTTATCCTAATAATTCAAAAAATTGTCCCTTTTAGTTGCCAATTCGCACTTGTCACCTATTTACCTTATACATTCCTTCAATTTATTCCCTTTAATTCATTATAAAGATTTACCATTTTAATTACCACATTCTACATTATTAACAATATTCTCCTAACTACTACATATTACATACGCCTATATATTTTAAGTCAGATTCCACATGGTACTCTTTGTCTCAATTACCTTATCAATCACCTATATATTCCAAAAATATTAATCTATTCAATTAATTATAGAAACTGATATTAATCTTTCCATTACAATTATCATAATTCATTTTAACTTTATTCATAATTTTATTAAATATCAATTGATATTCTTATAATAAATTCTCATTTCCATATCTATTTCAATTAAATTTATATCTGGTTTTACAATAATCCTTAAAAAATATCAGTTCCAATCTTATCTATTTTTAAATCCTTATTCTTATATATCACAACAAATTATCTTGCAGAACATCCCTCCCTATTCTTCTTCTACCCATTGTCTTTCACCCTGCTTATTATATAATTTCTTTTAATTCTTGTTTGCTTCCTGCTTCCATTCACCTTGTGGTCCTTTCTCTTAATTCCCCTTTTTTCCTTTATTATTTCCCCCCATTTCTTATTCAAATTATTTGTTTTGTTCTCCTCCCTCTCTCAATCTTTCCTCTGTAATTCCCTCTTCTGCTGTTTCCTTTTCCTTTGTTTAGCTTTCCAAACAATTCCCCCTTTAATTATCATATCAAACCTCAGATTTTTAACTTTAATTCTCCCCCCCATTTTAATGTTTGTTGTTCCATTTGTTCTTTAAAACTGGTTTCCTCTTTATTTAACTCCTCCCCCTCTGGTTCTTTTTCTTCTTCTTCAATCTGAATCACCATATCTAATTTTTGTAATAAAATATTGTACATTTCCATGCTTTCTTTCATCATTTCCTTCGTATCTTGTAGTTCCAGTCTCATTTCCACATATAGTTCTCTCACTTTGTATGCATCTTTCCCTCCTTTTTTGACAATTATATCCAATTCAAATGTCCAGTAGATTATTTCAACCATCATCTTTTATATTTAATTTCAACAATCAATGTCCATAAGTCTTTGTTTCCAGGTTCCTTCTGTTAATTTCTTTTCCAACTTTTTCCCAAAGTCACCAAATAATCCCAAGGTAATTTCTTCATGTATCTTTTTCCTTTGGAGCATTATAGTATTTCACTTTTCAGGGTTTTTATTTTATTATAGTGGAGTTCCTCTTATTTCCTTTTAAATTCCAATTTTAGAAAGACCAAGCACTTTTCAAAGAGTTGCTGAAAATTTTCCTGTACCATTAAGTGGCACTCTCAATTCTGTTTCCACATTCCACCCTTTCTTTTCACTTATAAAAAACTTTTATTAATTTCGCTAATTCCAGTTATTATCTATTATTTCTTTTGAACACATTCTATTCAATTTCAATTTATGTCTATTTAGTGCCCAAAATCCAATAGTTATCTAGTTTAATTTCCAAGCCTTTTGCAATCAGATATTTTCCTCTAAATTTTCCATCTCCAAATTAATTCATTTCAATGTTCAAAACCAATTTCATAAGTTCAAATTTTTTTCTCTCTCTCTCTGGTCACTGCTTTTACATACTTTCATCAAAAATAGTTCTTTATTTCTTAATTCTGGGGTACCTTAATGTCCATGTATATTGCCTGGTTCACATACCACTCACAACTTCACCACTCCAGCAGTCTTAGTTTCCCGGACTGCCTCCCGTCTTCATGGTGGCCATTTTAGACCACTGCTGTAACTTCTATTCAAAGGGGGTTTATCTTGTCAGGGAAGGGAGATGCGGCTCCCCTCAACCCTCTAAATGGTCCCCCCCTTCTTCACTACCCCTCCAGCGTGGTTCCAGTCCCATTGGGACCCTCCAACAAGTGAGCACAGAGCAAAACTGTGCACAATTGCGGATTCCACTCTGACATGATGGAAGAACAACTGGAACATTTCTGATATGGGCACCTGCATTTTTTGGGAGGAAAACAAAAACAATATGTTTAACTACAGCATGACATAAGCAACCAAGATATCTGAAAATGTTTCATTCATTAATCCCATAAAGACCAAAAAGTTGAAGGGCATCACAGGGTATTGAAACTTTTTGTAAATGTGTCAAAGACAGTTAAATATTTATGTCTGTCTGTCATACAAATCAAATTGTGAGCTTCTGCCAAGTTCAATTTAGTAAAAATACATACTTTGTGCAAGTTTTCAAGAGGATCAGAAATGAGTGGAAGCACATAGTGATCTCTAATAGAGAGTTCAAAAATCTGAAATCATGAACTACTCTCTAAGACATATATTTTATCTTAGGGGGTAATGGAAATAAATAGGAGAAGGATAAGAAAGGAAGGCAATCCAATAAACCTTTTTTCACAGGAAAAGAAATAGTTCAAAGAAATGATTCAAAACAATTTGTTCACAGGAATTTTTAATACATTCCTTTGAACAAGCCAACTTTTTGGTAGACACAGGATATTAATGTCCAATAAGGGTCTGAGCTCCGGAACCAAGGTGTAATAACTAAAATGGGGGGGGGGGAATATNGGGGGGGGGGGAATATAAACTACTTGTTCTTTCCAAAGAGATCTGTAAACTCAGAATATTTTTCTGTCAAAACAGAAGGAATGACTTTTTGAACAAGTAAGGGAACAAGTAACAGGTAAGGGAAGATGGGCTTGATTGTCTGTAGTTAGTGATCTTGACAGTTATGAAATACAGTTAACGTGGTATTTTAATACCAGCAAATGTCAAGATTTCGGATCTGTAGCTAGTGTAATTGTTAGCCCCGCATTCATATTGAATCAGATTTAGGCTGCCATGGGAATGATAATAAAGTAAGGAGGGACAATTGCCACAACAACATTCTTTCACCAGAGCACAAGGCCAGGGGTGGGATTCTACCAGTTCGCACCTGTTCACTAGAACCAGTTGTTAACATTCTAAGCAGTTCAGAGAACTGGTTATTAAAAGAAATTACTAGCCTAATCCTGTACATAAGACAGGAAGGAAATATTCTAGTGTTGCTTACAGAAACTGCCTCTCCGTTAACCCTTATTACATTCTTGGCAGGACTAGACTTCCTGTCTCAACTTCTCTGGATTTTTTTCCCCCTTCTTTGCTGGTACTTTTGCTGGAGTGACCATTCATAGTTACAATGGCACTGAAAAAAGTGACTTATGACCATTTTTCACACTTATGACTGTTGCAGCATTCCTACAGTCATGAGAGGTCAGACAAGGAGATGCATGCCTCAATGTAAGTGATATTGAGTTGACCACACCCAGCCAATAACATCACCAAGCTACGCCCACCAACTAAGCCATGCCCACAGAACCAGTTGTTAAAAAAATTGAATCCCACTCCTGAATAAGGCCAAGTCGCTGGAGTTTGGAGGGAAGTGACTGAACTTAGTGGGAGTTCAGAATAGAGGTGGATTGGAGAATGTGACTTTGGGGTCATCAGTAAGGGGGCTGGATGTGAGTTTAATTAAACAGGATAAAATGTGGGGTTTCAGATTCAGATTTCAGATTTTCCCAGATATGCCAATATAACTTCTCCAATAAATTCTTACGTGGATGGACTTTGTCTCTGAGTACTGAACTGAGATGAAGAGTTTGGTTGGAACACTGACATTAACCTGAATCTGAAATCCCACGTTTTCCCCATAAAACACTTCTATCAATAGTTTAAACATGAAATGGGGGTTCAATTGTGGCTAAGGTGAATGCTTACATAATAGGCTTGTCAATAAAATTAGCCATCACTACTGATTCTGAAAAGTGTTTGTGAACAGCAGCTTGAGAACATAGAATAACAGGACAAAATATTGCATACTAATTCTCTTCTCAGTTTTCTGATTGCTCCCCTGCTGAATTCTTGAAAAGAAGATCTCTTCTAAACTAAAAATTGGAAAGATTGAGTTACTTACTAACAACATAATCTTTGATTCTAAGATACGGCACATTGTAAATGGTTCAGGAAAAGAAAGTGAAGCAGAGAAAGCCAGTGCAACATGTTCAGAATTACCACAATAAAAGTTAATGCAATGGTGGATTTATATTAATTTCATAAGTTCAATTCTAGAAAAAAAGTGGGGTAGAAGAGGCAGTATGTCATTTCCTTCCTTTCTTGTAGAAAGTGTCCCAGCACTTCAGCTTTCCATTTATGGTTACACAATATTAAAGCAATTTCAGTAAAGTGTTTGTGGAACCCTAATTCATTGTGGAGTTCCAAAGATAGCACTCTTGACATTGATCAATAGCAATAGCAATAGCACTGATACTTACTATATATACTGCTTCACAGTACTTTACAGCCCTCTCTAAGCAATTTACAGAGTCCGCTTATTGCCCCCAACAATCTGAGTCCTCATTTTATCGACTCTGGAAGAATGGGAGGCTGAGTTACCTTGACCCAGTGAGACTTGAACTGCCAAACTACTCGTAGTTGGCAGTCAGCAGAATTAGCTTTTAATACTGCATTCTAGCCACTGCATCATCATGGCTCAATAAAAGGAAGTTAAAACGTGTGCATAAGTGCATCATTGTGCCTCCCGTCCCTATCCTATTGTCCCCATTTATTCATAACTATTTCCTGTATTCTTTCTCATGTTTATATTTATATCTATTATCTTGTTAAGGCCCGGTCCCACTGGCCGATGGACGCAAAATGTATGCATAAAGGACACAGAGGATGAGCAAAATTTCGGGGGTGGCTCCATCCGTTGTCATCCACTCCAAA
>BHFT01070559.1:0-10237 GCA_004320025.1 Laticauda laticaudata | reverse complement strand
AACCAATCCCTATACTGGCTTTCTTAGCCAATCAGAATAGCGAATTAGGAGTCTACTATTTTCATACAGAACACCCTACACCAAGGATATAGTAGCCCAAATGGGGTATGACAAGGACAGAATGAAGTAGAATAATTTTTTCTTCTGATTTCAATTCTATACCTTGCTCATGTATCCCAAGAAAACATTTGCTATTTTAGTTAGGGCATCACACTTTTGGCTCATATTTAACTAGTGAAATAGAACCCTTGAGTCTTTATCAACTATATTACTGCCAAGGCAGTTCCCACCATTCTGAATTGCCATACTGAAATATCAAAACATGTTTAGTGATGACATCACTGAATCATATCTCAATCTTGAAAAAGTGGAAAGCATCAGAAATAAACTCAAAACAACTCTGCCTTGACTGTATAGGTAAGAAATTGAAATAGAAAGGGGTTTTGACAAGCTTTCAAGATTGATGACAGTCCTTCTAGATAGGCAAGGTCAGGAAACAGGAATTGAAAATCTTGGAATGTACTTTCCTAACTGTTAAGGTATTGTAACAGAATATTGAAAGCCTGCCAAAGCCCCTTTTCAACAAATGCTTCTACCTGATACAATCAAGGCAGAATTGTTTTCAGTTTCATTCTAATGTTTTCTATTTTTTCAGTCCCCAAATACTTTTTCTGTGATGGCTCTACATTCCCTTGACATTCTATCACAATTTATTTCTTTTATCTTTTCTACCAAGATGCAGAAATTCACATTTCTCCCAGTAAAACTCAACCATATTTATTTCTGCTCAAGCTCATCTATATCTGCTTGAATATTTTTAAATCTGAAATATTAGTTCCTGCTCCAGTTTTGTGTCAGCAGCAAAAGTGATAAGTGATCCATCAAATTCTTCATTGAAATTGTTGATAAAATTATTGCACACAGGCCTGGATGGATCCTGTGCTACTCCCTAGGAAACTTGGATTTCAAACTGAAGCATAGCCAATAGCCGATTTAACAGCTTGTACTATACTATTTTTCTTGGGAAATATTAAAAAATAACTATGTCATCATATAAAAAACTCATGTGTTTAATTAATATTTATTTCACAGTCCCAACAGATTTAATAACCTGAGGCAGTCATGTTAACTGCTAATATTGAAATTCTTAATTATATTTTTATTGGAATTAATGCAGAGATGAGCTTCAAATTTTTTAGCAAGAGGGTCTCTGCCTTAATGATTGCCTGGGTGGGAGTGGCCAATTCAACACCATTCCCACCTAGTCACGACCCCCCCCCAGCCATGCCCACTTTTGTTGCTTCTGGTGTTGATTCTGTGGGAAATGGGTCCCCCCCTCTCTCTTCCCCCTTCCCTCTCATTTCTGTTTTTCTCTCTTTTTCTACCCCCTTCCCTCTCTTCTTTCTTTTTCTTTCTTCCTTTCTTTCCCCCTTCTCTTTTCTTTCCCTCATTCTCCTCCTCTAGCTCCCTCATTTCTCTCCCTCTCCCTCTCCCTTTCTCTTTCTCATTTGTTTTCTTTGCTCTTTCATTCTTTCCCTCAATCATTTTCCCATTTCTCTTTTTTTCTCCCCTTTTCTCTCTCATTTCTTTCTCTCCCTCTGTTTTTCTTTTTCCTCTCCCTCCCTCCCTTTCTTCTTTCTTTCTCTTCCTTTTTTCATTTATTTCCCTCTCTTTTCCCTCTCTCACATTATCCCTCCAGCTCTATCTCATTTCTGTGTCCCTCTCCCCCTTCTCTCTCTCACTCTCATTTGTTTCTCTCTTTCCTTTCTCTCATTCTCTCCCTCCATCATTTTCTCATTTCTCTCTCATACCTGAGCGGACACGAAGGGGATTTGTGACTGGCTGCTTTTTATGCTTCTGTGCTCAGTGCCAGCCAGTTCCCTTCGTGTTGGCTCAGGAAGGAGGAGCAAGTGCCACCACCGCTGAATGCAATGAGGGAAGAGCTCTGGCTTTCCTGCACAGTGTGGCCAGCTGTTCACATGAGTGTGCAGTGGTGACAGCAGGAGGAGTTGCCATTACCACTACTGTGATCCCAGCCCAGGAAGAGATCCTGCTTATGTGTGTGCACGTGCGCACAAAAGGAAGATGAGAAATGGGGAGAATCCCCTTTTCTCTCATCTCTCTCCTCCCCTCTTGTGCAGTGGGAGGCAGGGGCTGTCTTGAGTACAAATGTGGCACAAAGGCAAGTACAGGGATGCTTTGCTCATGCACTAAGGCTCCGGTGACCTGCACAGGGCAGCATGGGGCCAGCCAGGAGTGGGATTTGGGGGCTCACCGAAAGCTGCAAATTATTAGCTGAGGGATCACCCAAGCCCTTGCAAGCCCCCAGCAGCCCACCCCTGAATTAATGTTAGTAATATGTACTTATTATAGGGCAAGAAAAAATAGAATTATCCATACAACCCCATGTAGTTAGAATACTCAGTGTAATTTTTATTCTGTGAGACATATAAAGGATACACTGAAATTAGCTTGTGCTTTTCTATTTCATAGTCAAAGCAGTTGTGAATTTCTTTTAAAGTTGACTTTGATCATGTTTTCAAATCAAGGTGTTAGTATTTGCTTCTCTTATTCACCTCTCCTTCACAAAGTAGTTTTTTTGGATTGCTCTGCTACATATTTTAAAGAAGTTGAATGGGATAAATGCAGTGTTGTAATTCAACTAGTGTAACAACTGATTCGGTGATTGCATGCTTCGCTTTGCACTTTGTGTGTGTGCACAACATTTTAAAAAGCCCATTTTCAGCAATAATACTTACCTTCTATGTAGTCCCAGTTTGTAAAACAGCTGAGGCACAGCAAAACTGTTCTGCCGTGCGAATCAGCTGTGCTCCAAAACAAAACACAGGAAAAATCAGGGATGGGTGGGCGGGGCCAAATGATCAATGGAACTACTGGTTCACCTGAACTGGTCTGAACTGGTAGAATCATTCCCCTGGATAAATGCCCTTCCAATATTTCACCTGCTCTTAAACATGGATGCCATAAAATGCGAAAAAGCTTTACTGAGTTATCTGAATTTTCATGTGGATTGCAGAAAATACTTATTTTTGTGAAATAAAGTGAGCTATGGCACAACTAAGATATTGGGTTTACTTACCTAATCAAATGTTAGGGTATCAGCAAGTGCACTTATTTGGATATCAGCAGCTAGTAACAAAGCTACAAATTAGCAAGAAGTGCTTGTTTAGACTAATTTCAGTGCCCTGTCTGAAGGAAGGATCCTTAGAACCTTGGAGTTAAGTAGGTGATCATCAGATTCTCACTGCAGTCAGGAGGAAAGTGGTTCTTGCCAAGAACTAAGGGTTCAGTGTCTTTTTAGGATGAATCATTGAGTAACTCTTTAAACAGGTAGAAGATCTAGTACCTTTCTATTGGTCCAAGTCAATCTTCATGACAGTTGTAAATTGATTCTTGGATATTTAAACTGCCCTGTTTCCTTGCAACCATGTACTTCAATTTGATACATCATATTTTATTCATCTTATATTTATATGATGCCATAACTTTTAATGTTATCTCTCGATAGACAATGAGAAACACATATTTTCAAAGAGAGAGAGAGAGGGGAAGAGAGAAAGAAAGAAAAAGAAAGAAAGAAAGAAAGAAAGAAAGAGATGGGGGGGGAGAGGGAGAGAGAAAATAATGTATATGTATGGGGGAAACAGGACCCAGGAGAAGTTCTAATTTGTAGAGCTCAAAAGAAAAAGCTCTGCATAAAAGGCTTTTCAGAATTCTTCAGCCAGATATTGCAATAGCTTGTATCTCTCTGGAATTTAATTGAAGTATGAAAACTCAGGAAGCCTAACTGTTGTTCAAGAAATAGTAAAATATAGGACAAAAGTATAGGATGTTCACAATGAACCTTTGGTTTCCATGACTAGCTAAGTAAATACAAAGATATTGCATTCTCCAAATTAACATTTATTTTAAACTTATTTCTTCTTGTAAAATAATTTATAAACAAATTCTTCAATTTAATAAGAATCCTCCCTCCCTTCCCTTCTCACTTGCCTTCTTTTTGTTTTGTTCCTCCATGAATTGTTCCTTCTGTAAAGTCCATTATTTAAGATAGTATAATTGGGCTTGATTAGACAATAAAGAATGTTGAAATAATATGAGTGTCCTAATTCTTTACAGAAATGAACTGGTAGTTTCATGTGACTGAGTTCTGCTATGGATATTGTAAATGTAATTGACAGGTCTTCAAGACACATTAAAAATAGCTAGAACCATGTTCAGAGGTTTCTAAACCAGGTCAAGCCATCTTTAATTGCTTGTTAACATAAGGCATTTACAAAGAGCTAAGTGATTTCCATATAAATTAATGCAAAAGTACTTCTTTCATTTAAAAAAAAAGAACAAGCAGTGGTAAAATAGTTTTAAAATTGAGCTGGAAAAAAAGGAAGCAATGTGAAATTACTAGCCTCTGGCTGACAAGCTTCTTTTGCATTTTAAGCAATTATTGATTTGCTGTATTCAAACAGGACAAAGGAAATGCTGATTTATTAGTAGCCTCATTCATGATTTAGCCTGGTTGTCTTTTAAATATATGTTTATAATTCAGTGTTTTCTTTTAAGCTTGGCTAGACTATATTTCATCTGAAAATAATGGAGAAGTAGTTTTTTGCAAGACTTTATCTATAAACAATGGTATCATTATCCTGTGAAGTCAAATATTGGCTTTGGAAATTGTTCAGTTCTAAATATACAGATTGTTTTCTTAAAAAGAAAAAATAAACAGAAGTGAAGCCTTCACGTACACCAGGACATCTGCAATTAACCAGTATAGAAATGTGTCAAGACATGATCAGAAATAAGTACAGCAGTCATTAGTCTATTGCTAATCAGATGGTCCGGACCTGCCCAAAGTTAAATTCCCCTTCTTAATAATCATGTTTTCCCCAAAATAAGTCCTATCCCAAAAATAAGCTCTAGGCTGTTTTTTATGTGTGTGCCAAATATAAGCCCTATTCCAAAAATAGGCCCTAGAGAAGGGGGATGGGCATGGCCAGCATAGAAGGCAAGCATGCACATGCTGACAGCATCTGGGAGCTGTAGCCCATGCAACACAGGTGAATTTAGTAGCTGTGCAAGCAGCAGGCAGAAGCAGAGGCAGGGGGAAAGCTTCACGGGCCCTGGAAAAGCCAAGTGTCAGTGGACCAGAGCAGCAGGCAGTTGCAGAAGGTTCATCTTCACATGGCAACACTGACAGCAGAGGCAGAGGTACAGGGGGAGGCAGGTGATCCGGATGTATTGTGTGTGCCACAGGAAAGCCAAGTGTCAGTTGGCTGGATTTGTGGTTATAGGAGGCTTATCTTCATGTATCTCAGCTTATCTTCAGCCCTCAAGGTGCATCAGGATCACCTACCTTCCACTCCATATATTGGAATTGCTTATCTTCTGCTCCACATGTCAAGATTGGCAGCCTTCCACTCTGTGCCTTCTATTCTGTGTAGCCCCAGAGTGCACTGACCAAGCGACTGGTGGGCTGTAGCTGCTGCTGGATATTGTCGATCGCCATGTGTTTGCTGGTTCTTGTGTGCACAAGGGGACGAGGTACCCAACTGTGCTGATCATCCTGAAATCATGTTTCCCCAAATAAGCTCTTGTGCTTATTTGGGGGCTCAAAAGAAAATAAGACTGGGTCTTATTTTCAGGGAAACTTGGAAGTAATGACAACTTTACCATAAAATCAAGTATTGTATTCTTGTTAATTTTGTATGGGTCATGTACTTAACTGACAAAAGTAGCCCATGATCTTATTCTATAGATATGTGATCCCCACTAACTTATGGTCAAAGAAATCCCATATATTCTCAACTCTTCAATCAAATGGATTTATGCTGCAAATTTCAGCTTAAAAATAGATATGTTTAACAGCTAATTATCTGTTTCAAAGAGCTTAGTAATTTTCATTCTTGAAATGTAATGTAAAAATTTAACTCATATTTTATGGACAACTATGCATAATGATGTGTCAATTAAGAGTTGTGTGTAAAATGTATAAAATAAAAGGTTAATTATAGGAATAAATTATTTCCATTTGTAATTCATACACTGATACAGAGACTGGATGAATCTGCTATAAATGTAGAAATAAATAAGAATAAGTAATAGTATATTTGTGTAGTCCTTGACTAATCCATCCTGGAATTTTTTATGCTATAAGTGAAGCATCTTTTGTCCAGGCTCTATTTTATAACTGTTTTTTACCACAGATATTAAGTAAACCACATAGTTATTAAACACATCTGGCTTTCTTCAATTGTCAGAAACTGGCTGGGAAGTTTGCAAATCACAATCATGTGTCTGCAAGACACTACAACTATTGTAAATGCAGTAAATTGACAATTGAGATCATGTGATCACAGAGGTGGGGCAACAATCATAATCTTAAGGATGGTTCATAAGTCACTTTTTCCAAGGCTGTTGTAATTTTGAACTATTGTTAAATGTATGGTTTTCTTCATATTCATGTCCTCATGTCAGAATAATTTGTAAAGCTTGATCTGGAATAAAAATGTCCTCTTTACTGCTTCCCATCACATTACACTAAGTGGGTTTTTTTTACAAATCACTTGAAGTTTATCTGCTTTCAAATGTCATCATTCCAAGTTTTCTTTTGCCTGAACAGTTATTAGGAAATAAAGTGTTTTTGAATAGAGCCCCCCCACAAATAATAAAAATGAAAGATAAACATGGATGTAATAAAGCAGTTCACAACAGAGAGCATGTAAAGAAGGTAGTGCTATGTAGAACAATATACTATCAACCAAAAATAAAAATAGCAAGAGTGGTTTGCAAATTATGTGTGCGCATGCATTTATTCTCCATTGTTTGAGAAACTATATTAGAAGTAATACAATTGATTTGATTTGTTTTTAATGTGCAAAAGTTAATACTCTGAATTTATATGGGAAATATTACTAAATAACATTATCCTCTGAGGAAGTATAGAATTAAAACTGTTAAATTAATAGCAGAAAAGGCTCTTACAAACCATTTGTTAGAGTTTGCAGCATAAATTCACATCCAGAAAACACAGAGACTGATTCAATAGGATCATTAATTTCTTTATAAACATATTAATATGAGTAAAGTTTATAACACTATTTGTAGATTCTTTCAAGGCAATATAAGCAAAAACCCTTAATTAACCCTTTTTGCTATCTTTTGAAATATATTTCACTAATTTTGATCAAACATTGGATAAACTCATTTGATCCACTATTAAGAAACCAAAAGCTGGGAACTTTGTTTAAATCTGATTTACTATCCCCATTAGAGTATAGCATGATTAGCTGTTAAATTGCTCCTAACTTATGCTTCCGAGAGATGGAAATGTGCCTTAGCTCAGTGATCCCCAACATTTGCAGCATGGTGGACTGGTTGGGGGAGAGGGGAACCAGGCCACATGAATGATGGCTGGCACACATGCACATATGTGACTCGCACGAGTGACATGCTGATGCACATGCGCAAGTGCATGCAACTCAACTTGAGCACACATGTGCATGCTGGCCCGCTACTTATGGGAGTCAAGCTGCATACATGTGCATGCACACTAGCCCACTGCTCACATGGCCTGGTTGTGAATAGGCCATGGCATGATAGTGGACCACAGACTAGAGGTTGAGTACACCTGCCTTAGCTGATAGTTTGAATCTTTTAAGAGGATGCAAAAATATTACTGTGAGTTAGAAAACTTCTTTCATACCATAGAACACATTTTATTTCATTTTGCTTAACATTTTATTTAATTTAGATCTAAACCATATGCAAATATATAATTATTGTGCTATTTATATAGAATATTTTGAAAATATTTTTGTAGTGAAATTTAAAGCTTTTTAAAATGAGGATTAAACACATTTTGATTATGAATTATACATTGTGAAATAGCTCTAATCACACCAATATTCTGAATGTGTGTGTTTTATTTGTCCAGACTTCTTACTTTCACTGGAAAGGAAAGAAACATTTAGGTAAGCTCTCATAGAAAAAGAGGAATATTTCAGCTTTTTGTCCTAGGATGAACTGAGATGGAAAACAGGAGTGTGCAATTTAGACTAGAAATAGTCATCTTGACTTATTACACAGGAATGAATTGTTATCATTTATCATGAGATTGAAGGCTTAGCAACCTTTCAGAGGGGGTTAGGTTGCTCTATCTTGGTGAGTTTAGGGCAAAGTAAGCCAATAAATAAATCACGAATCATACATTTCTTTTATAAATTATTTGTTCTACAGAAGTTAGCAAATTGACATTGAGAATAGTAATCATGATTGAAATTACTCAGATGACTACAGGGATCCCTGTTCATGATTTTTTGCTGCAGTATGAGGAAATAATGCACTCAGTTTTTGTGTGTGTGTTGTGTGTGTGTTTCTGCATATGTGCATGTGTGTATGTGTGTATATGCATGCATTGATTGATATTTCCCACCCATCCCTCTTTCCCATCAGCTGGTTTAAGTCAGTTGATAATAATAGTACTTATTTGTTCAGGAAGGCCAAAAGGAAAGTGATTAAAAGAGGAAAAGAAAAAAGATCAAGTGACATTTATCTAGTCAAATTAACTGTCCCTCCTTTCTATTCTTTCTTCTTTCTATTTGACAAGAAACCTTGGGACCCTGATAGGTTGCTAAAACAAATCACCCATAGTAGTATTTCCAGAACCCTTCTTATCAATTTACTATATGTAATCCATTCACTTCTATTTCTGTTTTCCTTTTATAAGTCAATAAATAAATAAGTTTTATTAAACATGCAAACTTGTGGTTATGATTTATTATACCACAATTTAATATCTCTTTTGTTGGAAAGGTATTGTGTGCCTGTATTATAATAAACTTGGCAGGGGCTTTTTCAGTGCCATATTTTATTTTTACTTATAGCTCCATTCAAGTATCATTGCTGCATTATTTTCTTCCTTTCAAAATCTTGGAAATTCCTACTCTCTTGCTCTTCCTACCTACAGCTATTATCTTTGAGGCAGCACTTGGTAAAGCCTAGGTGGAAGGAAATATCTAGAGGAAATATGTTTCCAACTTCTCAAGTTGATACATTCATTTTCTCCTAATGTAAATCAGACCTATTTACATAGAATTACTCACTAGACTATGTAGAACATTTCAAAAAAATATTTCATTGGACAAATAATCAAAGATAGCCTTAGGGTCTCAACAACTAAATTAAATTGAGAATGATTTTGTGCTAATATTTTCTGTATTTCTTGGCTAAATTTTAGGGGATATCCTTAATTGAATTTGCATAGTGTGAAATTGACTATAAGCACCAAATATCTTGTTACACTTCGAAGGAAATTTTAAGTACAATATCAAGAATGTTGAAAAGAAAAGTTTATTTTCAATATCTTGTAAGAAAAAGTGCATGAATAAATTAATACATGGAAAACATTTCTAACTCTGCAGTAAAGTGGCTTTTTATTATTATACACAAAAGTTAAATGAATGCTAATGACTGAGCTAGCAAATGTACTTAACAATAGAGGCTTTAATAAATATAATGGAAAGCTATTTCCTGGTATAAATACAACTGCAAATGGCTTGGACATTAGTCTATTTCGATGAGTGATAAAGCTGTTTTATGATAATGCACATTAACCATGCATCCATACATAAAGATTAAAATGATAATCTCATTACTGTAAGGATGAGCTAAGGAATCAAGTGAGAAATGAGAGTAAGAACTTTATTACATGAGTTACACAGTGTGACTTCCTGAACTTTACCAAGTTGAATGGTGTTGGAATTTATAACTCACCTGTATCCTAGAAAAATGAAATATTTTAGGATATACTAAAAAGGAAGAATATTTGCCCTAAAAGAGAAATCCAGAGAGGTAGAAGCTCAGTCCCCTTACCTTTGCTAATGTGCTATTAAGGCCTGGGCCAGTCTATTTTACATTACAAAAATCTATTTCTTTCAGGCAGACCAATAATAGGAATCCCAAAGCCCTTTCATTAAATCATCATCTAGCAAGGCTCAACCAAGCTTGGGACTCAGGACAGCCTATAGCAGTGGTCACCAACCAGTGGGCTGGAGACCACTGGTGGTCTGCGAGAAAATTTTGGTGGTCTGCAGTGAAATGTCACCCCCAAAGCAATTAATCCAGGCTGTGCAGGAACACAAAGCTGTGCCATCCATGTGGCCCACAGGAACATAAATCTTGTGTTGCTTGCATCGCGAAACACGAGGTAGTGAGGGGAGGG
>BHFT01070558.1:0-36002 GCA_004320025.1 Laticauda laticaudata | reverse complement strand
TGCTGTGGAAGAGCAAGAGCAAGATCAAGGCTGAAGAGGTCTGCACAGCAGGGCTGCTGGTCTGAAAGTGAGATCCAAGTCGATAAAATAAAAACAGTCTGCGTCTAAAAACTGGAAGGAAGTTAACTATAGCATTAAAGACACTGAGGTAAAAGCTGTAAAGCTGCTACAAAATCCAAAATCTGTATTATGCTAACTGAAAAGCAAAACAACAAATTGAAGTAGCAAAAGCTATAACATAAAAAAGGAAAGAGACATGGGCTGGGTTAATTTGATTGACTCTAACTGGCAGTCAGCACTTGGAGGATGCTGTGCAGAATTTGGCACCATTCTATGTTATGTCATGGGGGGGGGGATGATACACTATAAAACTGGTGTGTAAGGTCTAACTCCTGAGTAGAATAGGATAAGGACACTTAAAAGTCCTCTGTAAAATAAGACATGAAAACATGCTTGATGGTTTCTACTTGTTGTTGCAGAGACATTCTCCACAAAGGGATTTTTATGTACCATCTTTCTAATACAGGGACGCCAGTGAAGTCTCTTCTGTGATTAGGGAATTCTAGTTGTGTAGGGTATGGTGTTGGTGTTGCTATGGACTTTGAGTTGTTGGAGATGGACAAATATGGAAGCCTATCTAGGTCAGTTTGGTGCTCTGTATCCCTTATCTACCTTTCAAGCAGTATCCTGGCCTTTCAACTCAAGCAAGATAAATAGGGGAGGGGGGAGGGAACCCAGGTGAACAATTAGCAAAATTTAGTTCCAGGGGGACTAAACTTTATTTTCAGAGGAGCTCAGCAATCATATTTTATCTTTCATTTTTAACAGCCCTGCCTTCAATCATACAGACTGAGGGATAGCCAGAATAAGATTAACAGAATAACAGGGTTGGAAGGGACCTTGGAGGTCATCTAGTCCTAACCCCTGCTCAAGCAGGAGACCCTATACCATTCCAGACAAGTGGCTGTCTAGTCTCTTCTTAAAAGCCTCCAGTGATAGAGCACCCACAACTTCTGAAGGCAAGTTGTTCCACTGGTTAATAGTTCTCACAATACTTCCTTTAAAAATTAAAAATGGATAAAATATTTTGGGAGGGATTCAAAAAGGAGCAAAGCTATATTGTAAGCTGCCAAGAGCCACCACAAATCACGAGATGGACAGCATATAAATTCAATAATTCAATAATAAATAAAAGCCAGGCTCCATAATGAAGCATGCTTTCAACACTTTAATGGCTACAGGAATGTAGAGGTCTCATTTTAAGGTGGAGAATTTTAAAATAGCAGAAGGTCCCTTCTGATTGTAATGGTATAACTGCCATAGGCCTTCCTAGGGAAAGAGGTATATAAGATCTGCTGTAAGAGAGATGCTGTCAAATTCAGAACTGAGATTTATCAGCATGAAGTGAAACTATGGAATCTGGCATATCTTCTGAATTTGGCCTGTTCCTCTGCTTCGAAATTTACTTATTTAAGGAAAATAAGCCTCTTAATTTTTAATACAAAAGGCTGGCACATTATTGATTCTGCAAAACAAGTGAATGGTTTAATACTTCGCTGAGTCATCCCTTCTCCCTTTTTGAAAGATAGGAGGATTTCCTAGATTCTAATCTCAAGGAATATAACCATACATGGCAATAAATGTAAAAGGAAGGCTGAATGGTTTTTGAGTAGTTCTAGAGAGGCTGAATTATTACTCCCATCCTTCCCAGGCTTAAAATGAGAGCATATTCTTGTTCCTTGAACTCTATAGATGCCATCAGGGGTTTAGAGGGCATGTCCCATTACATCATCAGCCCTTCCTATCTGCTCTCACCAGGTCAGGCAAGGAAGTTATGTTGTGCACTGCGCCAGCCAAAGAACAACTGTTGGGATCTAACAAGAGAGTGTTTTCTGCTGTTGTGTCAACCCTGTGGAATATACTCCCTCCCAGGGGTGAAGTGGGACCCCCACTCTTCTGGTCTTTCAGAAAGATGGGAAAGTATAATTCTGTGACCTGTGAATATAAATCTTTATTGTAAGGCTACATTAACAGAATCTTGCACAGCTAATTTTAATCACTGAAACAATTCCTAGGTTTCCTTCTCTGACTGTTAATTCACTGGGGGCTCCTGTCTTTCTTGTCTGATTGTTTCAGAGGCAGCATCTCATCCTCTCATTTCCCAAAGGCATCTATACATTCCATTACAATATATCTTTTCTTTTTTTTCTCTCCTTGAACAGGAAGTTTTAAAATTTTCCAGTTCAAAAGTGACTTTGCTTATGCCCCCTAGAAGAAATTGAAAGTTTCATGTGTCCTCTTGCAATGACCTTTTTACATGACATGCTATGCTGAATTAATAACTCTTCTGAATCCCAGACATGTAAGATCAGTTGAGAAAATCAGCTGCTTCCTCAAGAGAACAGCTTATAAATATCCCTACAAGAGTGGCCAAAGGTCTTGCAGTTGCTGTTGCTACAAGATGGTTAAATGTCTAGCAGTGTTCTTTATTTTCTTGAAGCTAAGTAATATTTATTTTTTCCAATGCTCTTTACTTGTTATCCTGATTGTTATAATACATGTGATATTTTAGTTTGCTCTCTTTGTCCTGCAAAAATAAGTTATTTTTTCAGTCTAATTTTAATAATTTTTCATTTCCCCTTTATTTTCCACAGACTATATCAGACTGAATTGTATTGTGATATCCTTGATACCTGCTCTTTGACCACAAATAACTTTAAATGACTATGTTATGCTGAGGATATCAGCAATCCATCACTTCATCTCTGTTTTGCTGTACAAATCTGCTATAGGTTGCTACTTGGATCACCCATGGTTATGTTAGATTCAGGTGTTTAGGTTTTATAGCAAGTGTGATACAAAAGGTGACTCAGGCATGAATGAAAGCAAGTCACAAGTAAAGACAGATAGCTAAACTGTGACCCTGAGAAGGAGACAGAAAATGAAAACCAGACTGTTCTCATGCTTTAGGGTGTGAAGAGATGCAGTATATAGGCACAGTAGATACCTTTGTTTATAACAATGATATATAAAAAATGCCAAGGCACCATAATAAAGTCACCCTCAGTCCAGTAGTATTAAAACAAGCATTTCAATTCAGAGGCCATAGTATGATTTACAACTTTTTTTTTTAATCTTCCCTATGTAACAAACCAAATGGATATATATAACCTGTAACCTTGCTCTTCTGTGGTACCTGGCAGGCAGCCCAGTGATCAGTGTAGCTGTGCATGCCAATAAATGTAGTTTCAACTATTTTCAATTGCTTTGGTTTCTAATTTAAGTGGGCATCTTTCCCAACACATTGCTTCCAACAACTTGGATGAGACATAGCCTGGTTATCTCTATACTACTCTTTTCTTATATTTAAGTGATGGTTTGGATTGACTTCTGCTTAAGAAGATGCTGCGTGAAAGTCTGGTTTATGTTTGGCTTGATGTGCACTGTAATTGACAATGAGCATTTGGTTATCTTCAACCCATTCAGAATCAAACCATGGTTCAGAATGATTTGGGAGCAGTGTTTCCACGAATTCTTTCATTCTGAAATTCCTACACTAAGTTGTTAATGCTTTCCAGGACTGTGCTGCTTCTTCTAAGAGCAAGCTGAGATACATTGGCAGTCATCTGAGCTGAGTATTTCAGAGACAAAAAGGAGTTTCCTAGCATGTGCAGGCATAAAAATAAAACTGTTTTGCAACTTCTTGCAAAGAGCAAGTATCCCCCACTCCCCCTGGGAACAGACAATGGGTAGCAACTGCCTGATCCTGGAAAGAAGAGTTGATACTTTAAGGAGTTGCAGACAGATAGAACATCTATGTCCCCTTGGGTCCCAAAGCATTTTTTTTGCCTTTGAATTAAAACTGCTGCACAGCCATTAATGTTTTAAATCTTTCTCACACTATGTGAATGTTGACAGTGCAGAAAAGAATCCAGGGAGCAGAATATCTGCTAGAGAATACAGGCATTACATTTTTATTAGCAGCTTATTTAAAACAAAGCTGATTTAAGTTTAATGAGTGAAAGGTGTCTTATGTTATTTCCTGTAAAGATTTGTGATCCAGAAAGCAGTACAAAAGCCATGAGAAGGGAGGGAGGGTGGGAGGAAGGAACAACCCACCGATACAGAACACTCTAAGAAAATATGTAAAAACAAAGGATAACTTGCTTTTGGGGTCTTCAGCTCTGCCCTTTCAATGCCTAGCACGAGAAAAATTTAGACAAAAATGTTTTTTTTTAAAGAAATCATTGTAATAGTATGGATTTGCAAAAAAGCTGGACAATTTTCAGCAGATAAAGCATACCAAATGTTACAGAAATTAGGGCACCTGGGGCAATTTTTTATATACTGTAACAACATGGTACTCCTTTATAGTTAGTTTAGCAAGGCTGGAACAGACATGGGGAAGATTGGAAATCCAAACTTCTTTCCAAGAGGCCCTCTGAACCTCCCCCCTCTGGTCCCAGGTCTTGCTATGAAGCAGTGGCTTAGTACTCCTACACACACACTCCTACACACAGAGATATGTATGTTTATGGAGGTTTATTTGTGGGTATGCATTATCTCACTTGAAGAGTGGAATAAAAAAAAATTTTACAAGAAAATTTTTCCAGAGCAGGGGTGTCTACCAAATTGTAGATATTTTATATAGAAGTAAATGTACATATTATAACAATACTGCATGTTTGCAAACTAGTCTTAAGAAAACTATCCAAAAAATACAAACAAAAATGTCTCTTCATTTTCTTCTGCTTTGTTTTTATATGACTGGAACACTTTAGGGATTTTTGTCATGGAGGGAAGAGGTTAATTTATTGTTTTGCAGCAGTATTCTTTTCATGATTTTCTTGACTGTTGGCACTGACAGCCTCTGGGAATAGATGATATAGAAATAAATTAGATAAATAAAATAAAATAGCTTAAAGTATGAATGAAGGTTGAAATTAAACACTCAGTTCTGTCACTTGTAGAGTGAGAATAAAGAAAATGAGACTTAGCACATAAAAATCCCAGCCTACTGCAAGCATTCTCGTCCAAACATATTTTGTCTATTTCTATAGAAAATGTTTCTTGGAGTCAAAGGTCCTCTGGTTCAGTTTTTGGACATTTCCATCTTCCAGTCTGAATCTAAGGCAGATAGGAAGCCCCATCTTCATTCTCTTCTCTCCATAGACTTTTAATTTCCAAAGGGTCAAACAAGCAGAGAGAGCATCTGGGATAATCCATCAGCTCTCACTTATGGGGATCTAGATTGTGATACTCTGGTTATATTATCATCTCTATTTTTAAAAAAATAAAAATAGAAGCAATAAGTTATCTTTTATATTTCTTCTCAGATGGAATATAATAGAATTTGCAGGGAACAAAACCCTTGCAAATGAGAAACACCTTAACCTTTCAGACAGATAGATTGATCCATACAATTGGCTTTGGGCCACTACAACGCACTGGTCATTCTGATGATATAAGCTGTTGTTGAGGTGAGTGGCTATATACACTGAATAAATATATGATTTTCTCACCACCAGGTAAATAACAATTTCTCTGAATGAAAAACTAAGCAAGCATACAGTACAGCGAAAAATAATCCTAATGGTTTCTCCACCCTGAAGATTGTATCACTTGTAGTGACCAAAGATGGTCCAATTGCAATAATAAATTGGAAACCATACCTATCAGTCTTGCATCCAAGTTTTCCCATCTTTTCCCTCACTAGTATAAGTTTTTATATGACAACTTCTCCCTCTTCCCTTTTAGCATGCTAAAGCTTCAGAGCAGGGGTGTCAAACTCAATTTCACTGAGGGCCACATCAGGGTTGTGTTTGACCTCAGGGGGCTGGGGTGGGGGTGGCCAGGGTACCAGGGGCACCTGTGGTGGCCCGAGCACTCTGCCAGCAAAAACAGGATTCTGAGCTTCTTTTTCAGTTGCCACAGCCTCCTGCAACTGTCTGCCAGCAAAAATGGAACTTGGGCCGGTTATGTGTGGCCCTCCTGAGCTCTGTTTTCACTGGCAGAGGGTTGCAGGAGGCTGTGTCAGCTGAAAACAGAACTCGGGAGCCCATTTTTGCTGGCAGAACCACCACAAGCCGGTCCTTTGCTGTTTCTAGGGTGGCCCCGCAGGCCAGATCTAAGTACTTCATGGGTCGGATCTGCCCTCGGGCCTTGAGCTTGACACTCCTGCTCCAGAGAAACAGAATACTTTCTAAAGGTTAAGAGAAGGTTTAAATCAGATCTAGAGGGTTAGATGAAACCATTTTATTTCAAATTAATTCAGGTCATCTCCATAATATACCTTTTCCCCAAAGAGAGGAGGTAAGACAAATTTTCTGCAACTGAGTGACATGAACATATTTATTTAATAGTTTTGATTTTAGTTGTCCTGTTTTTCCTTTCAAAGTATTTTTCAGTATATGTCTTTTCTGTCTTGACAACAATAGAGCAGTTTAACCAAGAACAATTTGACTGAAATAAGCCAAATTTCTTTGTATTATTTACTATACAGTAGCATTCAGACAAAGTTACAATAACTAATTTGAACAGAATTATAACTCCTATAAATCAACACAGATATTAGATTCGAACTAGTAAAAGATGTATGCATGGCTACTTTCATAGCCAATAAATCTCTAATTCTAATTCTAAATCTCTTTAGGTTCTACAAACCCTAAAGTACTAACATTTTTCAGAAACTTTCAAGTAAACTGAATGAAAACATGGTGTTAACTACTTTAATGACTAAGCAAAAGGGGGTAAAATTAACAAGGAAATGTGTTGCTTTCATTTACATAGTCCTCATCTATGGACAGGCAAGATGGAAAGTATTTTACAGCCCTTCAACGTATCATGATTCCAAAGTAAACAGCCACTCCCTATTTTTTAAGTAGTTTGCACTTTCATTTGATGTAGAAGGAACCTAGTTTCAATGGAAATATAACATATTCGATAGGATATAGGGAATGGCCTTGGGGGATAGGAGGAAAAACTGCTACCAAGTCAATAGTCAGATAAACATGATTGAGTTTGGAATTTACTCAGGAATGTAACCTAACAAAATGTTTCAGTCAATGAAACCGACAAAGATAAAAGGGGCTGGGATGAGAAGAAGCACATGCAGTCTTACAAGATGCTGTTACTGCAGCTTTCCAATAATATAATACTGACTTAAATGCCATTAGATTTCAAGTCTGACCTAAACTGAAGGGCTAATAAATATAGTAATGAGTTTTCTTAGGCACTATGTTCCCCATTATAGTTCCCTTACACAACAAACTGCTGTTTAGTGGACAAAATGCAGAATTCTGGGGAGGTGGAGGGGGAAGAGTTATTTCACATGGATGCTTTTAATTTATCAGCCATACAGGGCAGACCACACCAAGAAATAAAAGTCCATAGAAGCTTAAAAACTCATTTTATTTAGATTGGTTATAGTGATATAATCTTGCAAGTCTGATTCCCCTCCTTCCTCTTTTTATATTCATGTAAATTAGGGGTGCCTCTCTAAGATGTTTTGGTAATCAATACAAGCAATGTTTTCCTCTTTGTTACTTTGATAACAAATCTTTCCTCCCTCCATCAAGGTCATCCTTGTTACTCTCTTTTTGGTCCAAATCTTGTATGTCATTCAAGAATTATTTCATGGACCACAGAATCCATAATCCACAGAATCATAAGACATTAGTAATAGTAACATAAAAAGGTCTTCATATTATGCTGTTGGAAGTTATAATCCACCCCCTCCTAGAAAAATGAAATATTTTAGGATATAGTAAAAGGGCAGAATATTTCCCCTAAAAGAAACAAGGTAGAAATTCAGCTCCCCCACTTTGTCAATGGGCCATTAGGGCTTGTCTAGTCTACATAACAAAAGGTAGGTTTAGCCCTCTACCCATCTCACCACATGGCACCTGGGAAGATTACATCAGCCAGCTCTCAAACAAGCCTGGGACACAGACAAAGCCTACAAAAGTGAACTAAGACCCCTTCCCCTGGGAGTTTGACAGCCAATGGGATACATTTTTTTATGCAGGAACAGGAAACACAAAGGTGGGGCCCAACAGAGGGTATGTAACTCAGGCACTCTCAGCATCTTGGCCCTTTTTCTTCTTCACCCAACATCTTGAAGCATGTGATTGCTCTTTTCATCCAGGAACTCCAAGCCATGTGGTCCTGTCCACCATTAAACCTTCTTTCCAAGAACTTCCATGATTCGTGTATTTTTCCCCACTTGGAACTGAACCCAGAAGGATATTTCTTCCAACAATACATTGGATTTTTAAAATTGCCCACAGAATATTTAAACCACCTTCCTCTTTCTCTTCTTTCTCCACCACTACTAACTACTTCCTCCTCCATTTCCTTCTTTACCTCTTTTGTATGCGTTTATGTCATATTCCTAAGTTTATCCAACTCCTTGGGATTGACATTTCAGCATCACAGGATGTTTGATCTTCTTCACACAGCAGTTTTACCCACATACCACATTGTAATATTGTAATGTAGACTAAATAAAAGTATACACTTGTGAAAGCTGGATATAAATTGCAATCCTTTTTCTAATGGTATTTTTATTATAAATTCACTAGATATTTTATTATTATGTGTTCAGCAAATAATACATGCGGGTGAGAATACAGGATAGCCACTATGCAAAATAAAATAATAAAATAAAATAAAATAAAATAAAATAAAATAAAATAAAAGTTTCAAACATAGGATAATAACATGTCTTCCAATGTCATAAATTAATATTTATTTAAAGTTAATGTTTAATTCAAACAGGTCATCATTTAAATGCATAAGATGCCCATATTTTTTATTCATTGCATAAGATGGATCTCCCATCTTACAAATGGATTAATAAGTCTAGCCATTCACCAAAATCATATCATTTGGACACAACACAAGAATAAGAAAATATTTCTAGAACTTTTAAGATTTAAGCCCAGAATTGTTACCCCGCAAACTACATAAAAATATTAATTTAGTCAATTATCCATCACCTGAAAATATTTTCTTAAGTTTTTCATGCTTTACTTCTCTGATATTTTTAAATCACCCATTTGGATTGATCTTTTTGCACAATTTACATATATTCCCATATTCTAAAGTCCATCTCAAGTTTACGGTTGAAGCCACCACTGAATATACTGAAAGAAATTTATAAATGTTCATATTTCAAATAATTTAGGGTAGTTAGCACTGGATCTAATATATTCATTTCTGTTTGCTTTCATTCCAAATCCATTTTGCTTAACCGTTAAATATGATGTGATAAAGGAACACTTTGAGGAAAACTTAAGCACAGTTCTGTAATAAAAAAATAAAAGTACACTGTGCAGTTGCCCATTAATAACCCCCAGTGATACCAAATTATACAATTTGCATAACCACCTCCTGTAATAGGGTTTAAAATCAGCATCATATCCTAAGGAGATGATATCATAGTATCAGATGATCTCGAAGAGCTCTATTTAATACAGAAATTATCAACGTCTTGGGAGTTTTTAAATTTTTATCTCCATAATTTTTTGTTTATTAAAAAATAAAGGAAGAGTTCTTTTTTAATCTTTTTAAAAAGACTGCTTTACTCTAGCACAGGGATCTGTAATAATGGATGGCCCTTTTATGATTTGTGGACTTCAACACCCAGAATCCTGAGCCACCCATGCTGGATCAGGAACTCTGGGATGTGAAGTCCACAAGTCATAAAGGGCCATGATTTCCCACCTCTGCTCTAGCAGAATAAAAAGTGTCTCCATATAGTCCTGCAAGGACATGCCAAACAAAGCTGATAAATTAAGAAAGATAAAGTCTATTTAGACTTCTCAACTACCAAGAAGAAAAATGATGAAATAAATCTTTAAGGAAAGAAGCTCTGTTTAAAAAGACTTTAAAGCTGTGTTCAAAATTTAAAGGTATGAACTATATAGATGGATAGATGAATTACATCAAGAAATTTGGAAGGAAATATTTGTCTGAGACATGTAGAAAACTTGCCCAAATTGTCTGCTCTATAAAACTGCTGTTGCAATTTTTAGAGCTTTTCTACTAATGTGATCGGCAAGCTAAAGCAATAAACTGACATGGGGCTAGAGATGTAGAACTTGCTATTAAACCAGACTGGTCTTGGATTCCAATGGAATATTCCCTTGTGTTTTAATTAAAAGCCCTGTTTTTCAGGACCAAATCACCATCTGTGGTCTGAGTGAGTCGGTGATACTTCACCGCATATTTCCCAGTCTGATGTACAGCTGGTCTTTTGGTTTCCATCTAGCAAGAGTGTTTGGTAGATGCACTTTTATATATACAGCTACAGCTATTGCAAAGGAATGTTCCAAAAATCTGCTTAAAAATAAAGGCAAAACACAAACCCTTTCCCACTCAAATTACTATTTGTTTTTGTAAGAACTCTATTCAGTGGGATACTGCTTAATTTCAAGAACAGTGATTGCCTCTGAATAGAGTTATATAAAACAGTTTCTATAAGCATCAAACACAATAGTGCTATAAAGGTATGAATGGTCTCCTGCAAGTAGAATGGAAATGTTGAAAATTATTCTATATTTACTTGGAGTAAATCTTGCTTAAAATATATCGCCTTTCCACATCTGCAGCATATAATTAGCTGAACCTGGCTCTCCAAAATAGACAAGAATTGTGACTTCTATAAATAGACCTTTATTATTTTCCAGAAATATAAATGTGAATAATGATGGTCATTTTCCTCACATTTATAATTTCCTAAGAATTTTACATAAGCAAAGTGATTACCCTATGGCATTGATAGTTACTGGTTTTTTTTTCTCTTAATTAATGGACCAGCCAACTTTGATGTGGAAAATAAGAACACAAACTAAAGATTTGAAGCTGAATTAATACACATACAGCATGCAATGGATACTTGCATCATTCTGTTGACTGGAATGGCTGCTTTACATTTAGCTGTCAACTTACATCAAATGTCATAAATGCACATTGCCAGAATAATTCAAAACAAATGTCATCTAGCATTTAGTGCATGCACACCAGTGGTGGGATTCAATTTTTTTTTACTACCGGTTCTGTGGGCGTGGCTTGGTGGGTGTGGCAGGGGAAGGATACTGNCTGTTACTGGTTCTCCAGAACTGGTTAGAACCTGCTGAATACCACCTCTGATGCACACACACACACACACACACACACACACACACACGTGTTTCCCCATTGTTTTTGCTTGTCAGAAAGTTGCAAAAGATGATCACATAACTCCAGGACACTGTCATAAATATGAAGCACGTGAATATAAATCATGCCACCATGGGGATGCTGCAATGGTCATAAGTGTGATAAATGGTCACAAATCACTTTGTATACTGCTGTTGTAAGTTCAAATGGTCACTAATTGAACTGTTGTAAGTCAAGGATTACCTGTACTGGGATACTAGGAAAATGAAGGAAGATAACATGACACCAATCTGTTTATCATAGAGAATTACAATTTTATTCATGGGATTTTAAGAAAATGAAATCAACAAATATAGTAATTTGGTGCTTTCATTATCAAGTGAAAGGTGCTGTAAGTAAAATGTATAGAGTGGTATGGGAGGAGAAAAAAATAAGGAGATGAACCTTCAATAGGCAACTAAGATAGCACAAACCTCACAGTATTCAATATATATTCTGCAACATTTTATGATGGTTTTCCACAATTTCATGTCCAAAGTCAGCAAGTCACATTTCCGGGAGACTGAGAACCACACCTGATGTTAAGGTCTACCTGGCTCTGCCCACTTCCAAAACATATACCTTTATCAACCAACACTGTGACTCAAGGCTATACAACCAATTATTTTCATTTATTGACTGCAACTATCTATAGCATGATCCCCAGTGGAGAGCTACTGTCAAAAACAGTCCAAATTTTAAATTACTGAGTCAGAACTCTGAATCAAAAACAAGACATTGGCACATAGAAGAAAGGGACAGCAGCAATAAAATGGTGAAAATGTCACTTTGAGTATACCAAGCCATTGAAATAATACTTTGAATTATCAGAATTGTAACAATTGTTCCTGTCCAATTTTGCAGGAAATATATCCATTACTGTTTAGTTTGTGATAGAAGATAGAAGATTCATCTCCTTAGTTTCTTTCTTCCCTACAAAAACCAAACCTCACTGAGGATAAATGTTCACTCTTTTAAAACTCAAACAAATAATGAAAATGGGAGTTTAAAAAGTTAGTTCCCAAGAAAGAAAAATACAAAATGGAGATTGTCTAATTAAAGATGACATAACTACAATAAAACTTTTTTGTATATTCAAGGTTAGTCTACAGGGTGGACAAGTGAAAAGCCTGGAAACAAAGAAATTAAAGGGTAAATTGAACAATTCCAACTTTCAAGTATTACCTTCAGTGGTGGAATTCAAAATTTTTTACTACCAGTTCTGTGGATGTGGCTAATTTGGTGGGCATGGCTTGGTAGTCATGTGACTGGGTGGACGTGCTTGGTGGTAATGTGACTGGGTGGGCGTGGCCAACTCAATGTCACTCACATCAAGGGGTGCCTCACCTGGCCCCTCCCCATCCTTGTCACCTCAGCCTGCAACTTATCTATAGTTCTGGTAAAATGTTTCAACTTTTTTTGACTTTTTTTATCTGCATACTACAGATGTACTTCATGGACCACTGAAAAGGAGGAAATGGCCTCAACATGAGCTTTACTCGAAGAAGTGCTATAGCAACAGGCTTTTAAGGGGCTGCGTACAAGAAAGGGGGGGGAATGTATTTCCAAAGCATCAGGAGGCAAACAAGAAGCAATGGATGGAAACTGAAATAGAAAGAAGCGAACCTAAAACTAAAGGAGAACCTTTCTGAAGGGAGAAGCAGTTAACCAGTGGATGTGCTTGGTCCCCAGAGTTGTGGGGATCAATCACATGGAAATTTTATAAAGATGGACAGCCAATTTTCTGAAATGGTAGACGGGTCCCCATAAAAGTCCCTTCTAAGTGTTTAGCTGACACTTTCTGGACTCAGAGGTTTGGCATCCTCAGTTTCCAGGCCTGCAGCAGGGCGTTGCTAGGAAGACCTCCAAACTTCTATTCAAACTCTGTTAAATCACACATGTATTCATGCTCTGGAATGCAGACATTGATATGATGTAAAAACGCTGAAAAATAATAGTGTAGCCTGGGCAAAAAAAGGCAGTAGAATCACTCTAGGTGTATGGGACAGTTGTAAAATATTAAACATTATAAATAATGAAACAATAAAAATAAATAGCACAGAGTTTTCTCTGTACTCTGTCTCTCTCCTTCTATTTCGTTTTTCTTTCTTTTCCGTTTCTTTGTCTCTTTGTTCTCTTCTCCTTTCTTTTTTCTCATTTCTCTCACACACCACCATTCTCTCTCTTCTCTATTTCTTTTCTTCTTTTTCTTTCTTCCTTTCTTTCTCTCCCTTCCTCTCTTCTCTCTCTCTCTCTCGTCACACACACTATCCACACAACACACACCTCGCCCTTCATTCCTCTCATTCAGGGCACCTTATCACAAGGGGTGAAGTGAATCCAGCATTAGAGAAGTTCTGCAGTAAAGGGACTTGCATTTGAAACTCCTGCAAACTTCCCCAATGGCTGGATTTCCCCCCTCCGCCAGGTTCTTATCTCTCTCCCTCCAGGCCCTTTACTCATCAAGGGGAAGTGATATTTCTAAGTTCCATGAAGAATCCAGCCTTGGGAGTCAGTTTGCAGATTAACGACCCGCTCTTCGCCACAGTCATGTGTTTTTCATTAGTTGCTGCTTGATAAATGCATAGCTATTGGGGGGAGAGTAGTGTCTCTTTAAAACTGGGGGCAAGCGAGGCATCAGGTGGGCGGGGCAAGCAAGTGAGCGAAACTGGGCAATGCGGTTGGGGCATGGCCAGCTAGTATTTTCTGGTTCAGCGGCCCAACGTAAATGTCTTGTTCCCTGTTCTGCGCGAGTAGAGTGGTGAACGCTGAAATAGCACCTCTGATTAACCTTGCAAAACCATTGGTTTGGAGAAAGATTAGCAAATGATATATTGGAGAACACTAATGATTTTCTTTTGGCTATAGTGAGATTTAGGGAGGGGGGTTAAATATTACTTTGTGATTCGGGCAAATCAGCTAGATTTCAAAACAAAATAATTAAGAGGAAAGTATTTAAAAAAGAGGACGCTATCTTAGCTTTTAATGTTAGCAGCCATGTCATAGTTCAAATGATACCCTCTCAGTTACAGACTGGAATATGACTGAATCTAGAAAGCAGATCTAGATAGTAAGCGTGAGCCTTATTAAGTAGATTTTGCCCTTCAAAAGAAAAGCAGTTCAGAATAGAGATTGTTTTGATTTATTCTCTTTCACCAGCCACAGTCCCATACATCAGATATCTAATAGATGGATATATGTTGGAAGAATATTCAAACAATTGCTTTCAGGGCTAAGATGCCTGAGCTTCTCGATCAGAAGTTCAGCATTTGAATCCCTAAGCACCTGCATAATGAGTGAGCTCCGCATTATTTATCCAGTTTCTGCCAACCTAACAGCGTTCGAAAGCATGAAAAACATGCAAGAAAAATAGGACCACTTTGGTGGAATGTAACATGTTCTGTTCTGTATGAAAAATAGTAGACTCTAATTCGCTATTCTCATTGCGTAAGAAAGCCAGTTATAGGGATTCGGTTCACTTAGGAACCAATCAAGAAGCCGTTAAAGGCGGCAAGATTAAACTACTGTCATTGGCTACAAGCCGTGCAAGGCAAGCGCCTTAAAGGGCTGCCCGAGGCTTGAGCCAATGTTCCGTCTTTTACTTGTTTGTTAACAAAATAAAGACATTGTTTGTTGAACCTGGTCTAACCGTCGCGTTTTTCCAAAGGAACACTGCGAAGGAAGGGATGGATCCTAAAAACATGAGACTGTGCATGCGGCGAATAAAACCCAGGCTGAAGACATTGGGCCTGGAAATTAAGCATACGCCCGCACCCTTGAATCCAATGAAGAGGGTGATGGGAATCTATGTAGACCGTTTTTCAAATTATTTGGAAAGTACTGAGATGAAGAGATTCTCAGACCAGCGTAAGAGGGCTGTCTTTTACTGCATTGTGGGCCAATAGATTTTCAAAATGTGCCAGGCATTAGTGAAGCCCAGAGACGTGAAGCAAATGGACTTGGGCTCGAACTCCAACGAATACTGGAGGCTCATTACGCGCAGTGAGTGTTCAAACGCTTATCAAACGGCATGAATTTTACTCTAAGAGACCAAAAAGAAGGCGAGGACGATCGCCTGATTTGTGCAGCCCTCCGACAACTTTGGGGGGAGCAATGTGAGTTTCTGAACTTAGATGATAAGTGATGCGAGATCGAGTAATATTCGGTGTTGAGACTCTAATTTACAAAGCACAGCTGCTAAACTAACCGCAACATAACAGTAGCTAAGCATCAGTGAAGCCACAGCCTGAAGATGAAAAATGCGGTCAAATGAAGAAACAGAATGAACGTGAAACACGCGAAGCGAGCCTATAATAGAGGAAGAAACAATTTCTGCCACCACACACATGAAGATTTTTAGACAAAACATTCAGAATAGCCGCGAGAGGAAGACGATGAGGTTCACGCCTATACGCACAAGCAAAAAGGGGCGTGAAAAAAAAATTGCGCGGGAATGCCCAGCTGTGGAGAAACCACCTCGATGCTGATTGTCAGATTCCCTTCATCGCATCGCCGAGCTTGTAAGAACAAGGGACACATTGAGAATGTCTGCAGGAAATAAAAAAGAAATTACAGCCAACACGACGCAGTAAGCTGAGCCAAAACAAAACCGAAGAGAAAGTGCCAGCAAGAACAAACGAGCCAGTAACCAGAAAAAAACGCCATTCAGACTTTCCTATCGGAAGCGCTCAGACGGAAAGCGGGAAAAAAAGTCAAAATAATAGTAAAATTCGAAGGCAGGCCCCTGCAAAATGAGTAGACTCAGGTCTTCTCCTGTCAACTGGTCGTCATGAGAACACAATCAAACAACTGGTCCCTAATATTTAGACTTTAAAGAGCTCAGAAAGCAAAAATTAAACTCCTGAAGGGGACTACCATGGGAATCGACATCCTGTGGTAGGTTCTAGGACATTTCCGAGTCACTACAAATCAACATGTGAAGTCCTGACATTGCAATAGTAGACGAACCGACAAGCTCCTGGGCATCGATGGTTCGCACCATTGGGCATCGGAATGACCGGAGGTAGACCGGGTTGCACAACTGACGTGGAAGAAATACCTGATCCACGATTCAGGGACATTTTGACGGCTTGCCTAGCAGTTATGGGGAACCCCAATTTCCTTAGTTTGAGACGCCCCAGGTAGCCCTAGAAGACTTAAAATCAGACAAGTTCCTGTTTGCATTAAGCAAAAATTAGAAGGAACAGCTTAAAACAAATTAATTGACCGCAAGGGGTTTCGGAACCTGTTGACCATGCTGAAGTGGGAGACGCCTCATTGTAACACCAGTTAACCTGAACGGGTGCGTTCGCATCTTGGGAGAATACAAGGCTATACCTCTGAACCATGCGCTGCGAACAAAGCGCATACCGGTGCCAGTCGACGAACATCTTGTTACGTGTCACTTGGGGTAGGAAAGTTTTCGCTAACTAGATTTTGAGGCACAAGCTTCACAACGAGCATTTCCAGTAGACCCACTTAACGGGAGGCACAGAAATAGTGACCGCTACCAAGGGGCAATTCAAGTGCAACAGACTCCAGTTTGGGAGTGAGTGTCGGCCAGGCGGTGTCCCCAAAGCCTCATGGAAACGGCCTTAGGGGGGGTTGAATGGAATACAAAGGGTCGTACCTATTTTGGACGATTCAATTTTCAGCCAAAGATATGACCAACTAGAAAAGAGGACTAAGAAATGTCTAACAATAATCAGATGAATCTGGCCTGAAAGTAAGAAAAAGAAAAATGCTGCTTAATGAACTGTATCGCGTTGAATTTTCTGGGCTATTGTAATAGACAGAGAGGAGGTATCACACCTACTGAAAAAAAAGTCAAAGCATTAAAGATGTACACAGCCAAAACAAAATCTGAATTGGCAGGTCATATTTTGGGACTAATAAATTTTAAGTAACGTATTCCTCCCCCACAAAGTGCGACAAATAGCGGAACCATTTACAACGGTTACTGGATAAAAAAACTAATGGATTTTGGGGTCGATAGAGCGTAAAAGCCTTCAGTAAATAATAAAAAAATTATTAACATACAAACACCGTTCTTTATCCAGTTAGTAACACACTTCTATTGACGGGTTCGACTTGGCGACGCTCACGCTTCCAAGTCAGGTGGCATCTCAGCCATCCAATTGCTAGATGGAGAGAGGCATCTGTCACTTATTATTTCAAAGACTCTGTCTTAAAATAGAACATTACTTATTATCAACTAGGACAGAGAAGCCCTGGCAATTCGTTGCGCGGAGTGAAAGCGCTTCCATGATATCTCTATGGAAAATTTTTGATAGTACGACCCATAAACCTTCTAAGATTTTGCGGCGGAAAACAAGCTACTACCGAACTTTTTGTCCCACGATGATCTAGATGGTCAGAATTCCTAGCCCACTCTTATACATGTAACGCATCGACCCGGAGGCAAATCTTCCAAGCGATGCGTTAAGCAGAAGCCGTTCAGAAATGGAGGAAGACACGGCACGACGATTGAACCACCTGCAGCAGATAGAGACAGATCCCTGAGCTACCATATGCTGCAAACAATTGTCGCCAGAGCAGCCGCAAAGGACCCAGTGACTGGCGCATACTAAACTGGGTAGGTAAAGGCTGGCCGGAAAACCAAACAACTGAAAACTTTAAACCTTTCCAGACCAGACAAACCGAACTCTCAATTCAAAAAGGTTGTTTATTGTGGGGTGATCGGGTAGTATTCCCTCCTAAATTACAAACCAAGGTACTGGGTATGCTTCACGAAGGCCACCCTGGTATTGTTAAAATGAAAAGCCTTGCTAGAAGCTACGTTTTGTGGCCGGGTATAGATAGGGACATCGAATACTGGGTTAATTCTTGCAACAAATGTCAAAAAAACAGGCCTTCCCCACCACAAGCACCCATAAGGGACTGGGAAACCCCATAGGGCCCCTGGTCTCGGATCCACATTGACTTTGCGCGGACCTACTAAGGGACATACCTTCCTAATTGTCGTAGATGCATACTCGAATGGCTGAAAGTTGTAGTTATGCCATCTTCGACAACTGAAACAATCATTAAACAACTTGACAAACTCTTCGCAACCCATGGACTGCTGGACGTCCTAGTGTCCAACAACGGGCCACAATTAACAAGCATCCAATTCGAACAGCACCTAGCCTCCCTAGGTATACGCCATGCTCTAACCACGCCGGCCCACCCGGTTGCAAATGGTAGAGTGGAGAGAATGGTCAGGTTTACCAAAGAGGGTTTAGAGAGAATGGACATTGGGAATGTCCAAGATAAAATTAACTACTCCCCCTCCAACATATCACACCCAGTACTATAACCAACAAAAGCCTGGCGGAACTATTAATGGGAAGAAAACTTAGGTCGCAATTAGACAGATTGACCCAAATTATACACCAGAAAGACCCCCCGACTCCTCCACCCATTTCAGAACCTTTGAAATCGGCAACCTAGTCTATGCAAAAATTTCACCGGGGACCCCTTATGGCTTCCAGGCACAATCACACAAATTACAGGCCCCCGGTCCTACCGACTAACCATAGACGATGGCAGGGAATGGAAGCAGCACATAGACCAGCTTCGTTCCGAAACATTGAAAGAAATATGAACGCACAACCACAAATAATAAAGAATGATGAAAAAACAACAAAGAGGGAGGGGAAAAAGAAGAAAATAATAAAGAACCGTTTTAAAATAAACCCAGAATATTCTAACAAACAAAAAGAGCAAAAAAGAGACTTACAGTTAGAAGAAACTTGCGGGAAGAATCCAATCAAAGGGGCCAGCCAGGCCAGCTCAACCTGCCCGGAGAAAGCAGGAGGGAGCGGCAAAACCACCGGCCTGAGAAACTCAGGCGGCAGCAAAATGGCTGACTCACCCTTCCAGGCGGTTCCATGGAGAAGAGCCGGAGAGACAGCAACCCCATCCGAACCGGTCGAAGTCTCCAGCGAAAATGAACCGCGCAAGTCCAGTAGAGTCAGAAGAAGCCCCACCTACCTGCGTGACTACGTCACCATGTAGGACTGAACCAAGAGGGGAGGGGTGTTCTGTATGAAAATAGTAGACTCCTAATTCGCTATTCCATTGGATTTGGCTAAGAAAGCCAGTATAGGGATTGGTTCACTAGGAACCAATCCAAGAAGCCGCTTAAAGGCGGCAAGATTGAACTACTGTCATTGGCTACAAGCCGGCAGGCAAGCCGCTATAAAAGGGCTGCCACGGCTTGAGCCAATGTTCCGTTTTTACTTGTTGTTAACAAATGAAGACATTTGTTTGTTGGAACCCGGTCTACCTCGCGTTTTTCCGAACGGAACACGTTCCATGCACTTTCGGCGTTTAGTCATGCCGGCCATGTGACCACAGAGATATCTCCAGACAGCACTGGCTCTTTGGTGTTGTAATGGAGATGAGCACCGCCCCCTAGAGCCAGAAACGACTAGCATGTATGTGCGAGGGGAACCTTTACCTTTACCATACCAATATGAAGCATTGATAAAAAATGACACATGTCCTAAATAACAAAATTATGGATTAGCGACCTGCCTTTAGCTACAAGATTTGGAACAAATTTAGAATATATATGCACATGAATATAATGTCTTAACATCCCTTTGTATTTTTAACAGAAAGTGGAGTGTATTCATTATTTTATTTTATATCTTTTACTTCTTGTTTGATATATGTGATTCAGGGGGATTCACAGTAATTAAAAACAGAGAAAGGAAAAAAAGTAAATAAAAAAAGGAAACATACAACTATATGAAGCAATGTTAAAAACTCCAACACAAAACACAATCACAATCATCAGGTAAATACAATCAATATGTCCAATTCAGTATAACCATTGAAGAGGCTCAACACTCCCACCCATCCCTCAAATGGAGTGGCAAGCCATTGTTTCAAGCCCTTCCTAAAGACCAGAAGGATTAGTGCCAATCTAAGTTCCAGATAATTTTGTCTAAAAGATAAGGCCATGGAAGACAAGGCTCTTTCCTGGGTGCTATCAATGACATTCCCTAGCATTTGGGACCCATAACATGCCTCTCCTGCCAGATCTAATTGGACAGGTAGATATAACTGGAGAGAGGTCATCCCTCAAATACCCCAGCCCCATGCCATTATCAGAAATTCTAAATTAGAAGTTTAATGTGAGAGGTAAATTGTAGGACTTCAAATTGGAAGCATTTGATGGGAACTGAATTATGTGTTTTGCTTTTAAAGTGGAAAACAATTTATATGATTTAGTCATGAATTTGAATTAGGGCAGAAAAGGACACAAATGAAATACATTAAAAATAATGACCAATCCCTGCATATGTCAAAGGAATATAAAGATTCTGAATGGCTTAAGTAGCCTATATATATGTTCACAGTTCTGTTGTCCCACATTTTGTTGAGCAAAATATACAAAGTGTAACTCCCAAGTTTATATTTCTAGAATAGAGGCAAGAATCCAGCTTTAAGCAAACCTACCAAGGTAAGAATAGTTAGAGTGGAATATATTAATCAGTTAATATACCATGGACTGGACCTTAAATGTTTAAGAAAATTTGATAGCAGAGATCGCTTTGCTCCATCAGTTCATTTAGATGCTGTAGTAAGTTAGAGATACAAAGTGAAAAAAGATCAAATCTCAGTTAATAAGAGACTTCTATTTAGTTGTCTTTGGAAACATTCTTAGCAACTCCCTCCAGCAAAAAAGAATTATTATATTTCCAGTGAAATGTTATTATCAGGTGCATTTTTAACACAGTCTTTTCAGGCCCTGGAGACAGATATTCTATCAAATATAAAATCTCAAAAATAGGGGCAAAGAGATTGCTAGGAACATCAGTTCTCTTTGTGAAGAGGAGAAATACTCACATTAAACATTTTCAGCTTCTATGCTGACAATTCTCATAATGTCAGATATTCATTTTCATATTTCCACACTGCCATTATGTTCTCATGGCAAAATTATTCTCAAGGAAAAGCAAAGTTATATACCTAATTTTGTGTATTTTAGATATATAAAGCTAGAATGCATTTCCTACTTAGATAGAAGGAATTGCAATAGAAAATAGACAGCAAGCACGTAAACAAGTTGTGCATGATCACTGCCCTGCACCAAACATATCAAACCAAGATAGTTTAACTACTCCAACTGAAAGAAGAAAACCTGTGAAATGTCCTTCAGCAAAGCAGAAGTGGGCCTTTTCTAATGGCCCAATTCAAGGGCTATCTACTAGTTCAGAGGTGGAGAACTGATTACATTTTACAACCTTCTAATAAGCAAAATCAATGAGGAATCCAGATTCACTTAACAACCATTAAGTGAACTGCACAACTGCAGTGATTCACTTAACTGTCTCACTTAGCAACATAAATTTTGGGCTCAATTGTGGTTATAAGTCAAGGACTACCTGTATAAAGAAGATCTTTACACACTACCTGATGGATTTATTGTGGGCAGGATCTATTAGGTGTGTTGACTCAAGGGATGTTTCAGTACATGAAACACCTTGTGAAATAACCAGCAAAGATTATCCAGTGAGAAGATTATTTATCACCAGCACATGCCCCTATTCTTCAAACAAGTTAACATGTCAGATAGATATTTTTTTCCATACAAAAGAAAACTACTGTATTTTCTAAGTCTGATCTTAGGGAAAATGTGTAAAAAATAAATTTGTCATTTCAACTCAGAGATTAATATTTGATCTTCACCTACAAAAATTACTCGGCAGACTGCCATTCTATCCCGATTACATTCCAGTGAAACTTGACATCTGATTCCACTGGCTGGCATGGCATGAAAAATGGCATGAATTATTATTAATATTTTGCCCCAATGCTCACCACCATATTGATAGTGATGTGCCCTGCATCCCTTGAAGACTCAAAGCACGAATGCAAATCAAAGTACTGCTTCTTATTGAAAAAAGTGAATCTTCCCAGTAATACCTTAATAGTAGGATAAAAATCAATAGATTTCCTATTGTTTTTGCAGGAGCAAAATTACATGTACTACTATGAATTCAGTAAGTTTCTAGAGCAGCAGCATCTGCAAGAAACTACAATGATATTTACACTGAACTAGTCATGTTAATACTATGATTACCTACTTTTGTAATTCACAGATTTGCCCTGTTCTATGAATTTCCACATTCTATAATTTTTTTTTCTTAATCCAAGCTGCTTGATGAATGCAAAAATAAAATTGAAAAGGATAATTGGATAAAACTGGGGTGTAGAGAATCAGTTTGGTCTAGTGGTTAAGGCAAAGGACAGACAATGCCAAAAATAATACATTGATTACATTAGATATCCGGATAATATTCAACACAAAGTAGTTATAGCAAGTTGCCATTAAAATGCAGTCTAGGAGTTGAAAATATTTTACAGGTTGAGAGGGACAGTCATATAAATTTAAATAAATCAATAAATGATCTAACAATGTGTAATTGCAAAACTTGTCCTAAGATTTTCATTGCACTCTGTGCAAGCTACTAGTTGTGAAATTTGCATCAATATAGTTGCTAGAAAACATTTAATTTGACATACACAAATAAACACATACAGTATATATAGGTAAATCCTACTTAGTTTTGCAGATCTTGATTCCTTGATTCAACACAGTGGAATGACAGTGTTAGATAAGCTTAGAACTTAAGTCACGTGTTATTTTCATTTATGTGTTGCTCTAAATTCTCAAGGAAAATTGTTATTGATTACAGATGGAATAAAAGAAGAATGCAAGACTACTGATGATCTATTAATCACTGAATCAAGTTAGTAAACAAATTAAATATGGGCTGGAAGCTAATATTTTATTTTTAATTTTTTGTAATTTTCATTTAAAATGTCATTTCAATGAGGCAAAAATCAAGAACAATTTTCCTTCTATTCTGCTTTTAAAGGAATTTGATTTATGTTTCAAAACACAGATGAACTTTTGCAGTTGCATATGAAATTAATAGATGTGTCTCAAACTTTTGCAAATGGCTTTTTTCACAAAAATGCATGAAAATATATGGTATTAGATGGAAGTAAAAGGAAACTTTCTCTGTTATAAGAAAATGCCTTAATTCTATTCCAAGATTAAATTACTTTGAAGAGATGGATCATATAAATCAGTGCCCCAACCTCAAACATTTTTCTCCTTTAACACCTTACTTGCTGTATACCTTACAGGCTGCCTCTGAAAATATTCTAAAATAGCCCTGTGCAACTCTAAAAGGGGAAGGGATAAATTAAAAAGCAATCCCCCCAAAAACTCTGGAGTGACAATCAGCTGTTCCACAACTAGCGGAGCAGCAGATGTGCTGGAGATGCAGTGCCAAGGTTGGAGGTATTCAGCCGCATGTCATTAGGGCATTGGTACCTGTAAATGTACTCCCTTTTTCAAAAAAAAATGGTGGCGTACACAAGACTGGTTGGCAGTCTGCCTTCATTCTTCAACTTCTTTTGCCTAAATTGTTTCATCTATTCCTATACATTTCAGAAAGATTACTTTTTAGGTGTGGAAAAATGAGCTACTGTAATCACTACAGAAATGTACCTAGCCTATTAGGAACTTAGTCCTTTGAACTATAATTGAAATGTCATCTGAGGGAAATAATGTATGACAAACTCTTCAGTTTCAAATGGTGCTGGGAAACACTGATATTTACCTCGGGAACTGCAGTGGATAGGAGGGTGTGATGCTGAAGGTACAAGTAAGCAAGAGAAGGTATACCCAAAATTCAGCTGTAAGGATAATAACTGGGCATAAGATAAATTTCATGCAATAATTCATCTGAGAAAACTCCTTTAATGTTAATATTTTCATCTAGACCAGGGGGTGTCAAACGCAAGGCCCGTGGGCTGGATTCGGCCTGTGGGTTACTTAGATATGGTCTGCAAGGCTACCCTGGAAACAGGAAAGAATCAGCCCGCGATGCCTTAGCCAGCAAAAATGGAGCTTGGGAGGGCCACAAGATCTTTCCATCCCCACCCGGGCCACCATAGATTCCCCTGACATGAGTGATGTTGATCTGGCCATGCCCACCCTGGCCACATCCACCTGGCCATGCCCCCCCAGCCCCCAACACTGGGCAGCTTACAATTATGTATGTATGTATGTATGTATGTATGTATGTATGTATGTATGTAAGGTATATATGCATGTAACATACATATTACAGTTAAAATGTAGAACAGGACTATCAAACTTGCAGCGTCACAGCGGTATCATGGGACGTATCATGACTTTTTTCTCCTTCACTAAACTGGGTGGGGGTAGGGCCAGCATATGATGCATCTGACTCATGGGCCGCGAGTTTGACATCCCTGATGTAGAGCATTTCAAAGCAATAAAAACAGTAAACTTATAAAACCACTAATAAACCACTAAATAAAACCACTAAAAACATCCAAACTAAAGATATATATAGGAGCAAGATACTTGGCCAGTTAGCAATTTGGCCAGGAAATGAAGCCCTTGAAACATTGAGCGTCCCAGGCTCAAAACTATAGCTAGGTTTTTGGGGCCTTATGAAAGGCTAATGGGGTTAGGGGCCATTCTGATCTCAGAAAGTGACATGCTTCTTTTCCACTCTGGATAAACGAACCCAATCTCCATTCAAAGATACCAATCATGGTTTGAACAAGATGGCTATTCCTTTTTTTTCCAGAGGTCTAAACTCAATGAAGACCACTATATTGCAGTCATCTCACGAGGAACCACTGATTGGAGTCCTTATGGGCAATTTGAAGTCCTCTCTTTTTCTGGAAAGGTATTATGAAAAACTGGTCTACTACTTTCTTTTTACAAGCCACTGATGGAACAATGAAGAAATGAACCTGGTTATTGGTGTGTGTGTTGGTATGTTTAAATTTATTAGAGTTCTGACATTTTTCAATTTTTGCCCAAGACAGAGGAGCTGTGATGTTTTGTTACTTCTTTAGTCCAAGTGGAGTTAAAGAAACAGAATACACTAATTGGGAGCATAATAAATATGATCCAGATAAAACACTGTCAAAGGAGCTGAAATCCAGAAAGGGTTGTAAGGCCTAGTTTCCATGTTACTTGTTTTGGTAATAGGCATACCTCACATCAGGTTGCATCCCTCTAATGATATGAGAATTAATTCCCATAAGAGGTAAGATAATATGGTACCCACATGTACCATGGACATTATTTTCTTGGTGCCTGTCAGACTCCCTGGCCCCTCAGATTTTTAATAATTTAAAGTTTAATGAGAGCATTCAGCAGAGAGAGGAATAAAACTTGTTCCTGTCTGAGGTAATCCCAGACATTCCTTGATCCTTCCAGTACCTATATCTGCATCTGAAAAACAAAAATGTCTTCAAAGAGGTTTTATTTTCTTTAAAGGTTTTAATGCTTCGGTGAACAAATGCAAAACGAGTTACTTGCATTGGTCATATAATACAGAAATCTGAAACTTGCTACAATAGAAACCATTTTCTCTGGCTTGCAGCCTTTACTCAGAGGATTAAGAATATACAACTGAAAAAGAATTGAAATCCTCATATGATTTTTTTTATTTTGCATCATATACAACTCAGTATTTTTCTTTAAATCTGCAGCATAGTTTGAATTATGAGCTTACTATTTCCCCAAAAGTGTGAAATTTTCCTTCATCCCACATTTTAAAGCAATCAGAAAAGTCGAACCCACAGAAATTGTATAAATAATAATATATGAAGCAGATAGGAAGCATTTGGGACACCAGTCTTTTTAACAATCCTTGTGCTATAAAAATCTATTTCATTTATAAATAATAGCAGATTTGATTGCTGACCTCCAGTTTCTCGGGGTATCATGCATTTTCTCTGGTGAGATATGCATTTTATCCAATTTACCATTTTGATAATGAAATTTGCTATTTTAATCACTATACCAAATCTAATATTCTGATTAATAAAATAGATTTTAATAGATTTTAAATAATAAATGTAATAGATTTTTAATTTTAAAAAAATGTAATAGATTTTTAATAGATTTTAAAATAGATTCTAAAATAGAGTTTAATTTGGGCAAGTAACAATTATTTTTAATTATTTGTTTAAACGTGTGTGTGTGTGGGCGTGTGTGCGTGCGTGCGTGCGCTAAAATCTTTTCTCAAAAGTATGTCATTTTTTTCCCCACAATTTTAATTCTAAAATGCACATTTCATAACAGTTTATGAGCTATGATTCATTTGCCCCAAGTTATGGACTAGTCACATACTTTTTCTCAAATTGAGTAAGTTGAGGAAAAAAAAAAGAAGTTATATCCTTGTCTCAAGTCCCTCCCTGCCCCACATTCCAATGTGTCATTTCTTTAGTCTCTGTTAACAGCACATGACAATTCTTGTAAACAACTTTTATGTTCCTGGCAATGGAAAAAGAAAGAAAAAGGCTGGTTCTACTTCGATGTTTTGCCAGGCAAGTCTTCAGACTGCCTGTAATGAGAGAAACTTTTGTCACAGCTGGCCCAGTTTACTTGCAGTTTAGATAAATGAGAAGCACATAAACATTGCTTGTTTGCAATGTTGAAATGGAGAAAGCTCCTCTTATTTCCAGACATTTTGCATATTTTACCAGTGAAAATGGTACAAAGATTTTTTTTAATTACACTGATAATTTAAAAATGTTACAATAATTAAAAGAAGCTGAAAAGTTAAAGTAAAACCCTTTTTACATTGCCATCCAAGCACAAATTCTAACTCTAGCTACCAAGGACTTCCTGCCAAGCCACTAAAACCCAGGGAATCTCTAATCTAATCCTAACTAAGGACAGTTCCCATTAAATCCCAGGGCATTTTGATTAACCAAAATAATATACTGAAGTCGTTCACAACCACAGTACCTAAATTATTTATTTATGTATCATCCTAAAATGAATGAATGGTTGGTGACATCTATTGGAATTTCTGAAAGTTAACTCATATTATCCTGTTATTTAGAAATCAGATAAGTCATGATCCCCTTCTGACCTCAGTGAATGTGAAATAGATTGTTTCATTCAAGTTCTTCAGCTTATTTTGAGAAAACATATATACATCTACTAATGCTTCTTACTTTATTTTATTCCTGTCAATTAGAGGAAAAACATACTTTGATTCCCTCTTTCTCCACATGCTAAAGTAAGCTTTTCCTCAAACTATTCTTTGAAGAAACCAACAAACTAACAATAAACTGTGTATGATACTTTAAAGATGCATTTTATTAAAATGCAATCATGTTCTTTATTGTTCATTTACTTTAACAAATCATTTATTGAATTATTGTTTGGCTGATTTTCTATGATGATATAATTGTTCTCCACACATCATGGACTAGCTCCATTTTTGTTTATATATATGTATCTTTTGTATCTTGAATCTTTCATTTGGAAATAGAAAGACATGTTGGTAACAGATAATTGGCAATTATAGATTAACTGGTGTATGAACATTCACTGAAAAAACACTCAATTGAACAAACAGGGAGAACCTGAAGTTTCAGTACAAGAAGCCAGATGTGACAGTGTTGATGTCAATAAAATCTGGTAGGATGGGACTCATAACTGGAACACTGAACAGAAGCATATGGGTTGTTCAAAATTAAAAATCTCAACAAAAAGGAAGGCAGGATTCCACTATGACTAGAGAATGTCTATATCTGTAAGGAAATTAATGATATCAAATGAAAAAACTTTCCAAAAGAATCCATTAAAAACTAAGGGAAAAAGAAATACTGTAATAATGATCCCACTGTGGGTGTGTCCTTGTGCTTAGATAATCTTGACAAAGGAAAGAAGGACAAGCATGAAAAGAAAGTAAATGAAAAACTAAATGTCTATTTAGTGAGGGAAATAAGTGGTTCTTATATATGATGAATATGACAAAATAAATATTAGGTCCAGATAAAGAAAGGAAGAGACTCAAATGACCCCACCTTGATTCTGTTGCGCATCAGCTTTTGAGGTTTAAGCTTTAAGATTCTGTTGTTATACTCTTCAGCAAAATTGGGCCTTGACAGAATATAGGAAATCATACAAAGTTACCTTCAAAAGATTGATTTAGAGCAGCAGAATAGGTCAGGCAGACAATTAAGAAGCATTTTTTCCACTTTTCTGCTCTACTTCGTTTAAACTAGAGCTAGCTTCAAACATTACTGAATTTGTGTGCAACATGTAAGCTGGAGTTTTGCAAAGTGAAGCTTTACTTTTTTAAAATGAGCTTGCCCAAATGCACAGCATCTAGCTTTACAGACACTGATTTTTACTGTTTGCAAATGTACCAGAAGAATGTGCTGGAATACATATCATGAATAACTAGGGCTACAACTTAAATTCCTCCTAATCTTTTCTGTTTGCATACTCTGACTGCCTCAGGCTAATGAGACAGAAAATAATAAAAACAACAACTATTACAACAACTACCATCTGGTAATTTTATACAACAGTTTTGTGTCTCCTGGTCTATGAGCTAATACATGAAATTTTGTCGACAAACTGTAAAATACAAAAAGCACTTGATCCAGAAAGTTGATCTAACACACACACACACACACAAATACATTCATACGTATGTACATATGATGTTCTTGATATATATCAAGAAGAACAGAACATTAATGCTGAAGATAAAATTACTAAATATACTAAAGAACAAGTGTAGCTCGAAAAAACTCACCATGATAACTCCAAAAGGAAACTCAATCTGACCTAACCTTTTACATTTTTTAAAAAATAGCAAATCAGTATGTGAATGATATTATCTGGTAAACATTGCATGCTGAGACTTTCAAAAAGTACTTCATAAAATCTTCATCAATTACCGAGTAAATAGTACAGGTAATCCTCGAGTTACAACAGCAATTAGAATCAGGATCCCTGTCACTAAGCAATGTGGGTGGTAAAGCACAACATTTAAGAAGAGCAATCCTGGCAGTTCCAATTGCTGTCATAAACCCAAGACATGCTGGTTGTTGTTAAGTGGGAAACAGCAGGACTCCCAGGTAAGGAGAGAGGAGATAAGATAAGGTGACCAATCATCCTCCTTTAGGGAAGAAATGCCATTTCAATGATAAATAGAATAAGGAATTTCCATTCCTCATATCAAAGAAGGATAACATTGTTTTCTGCAATATTTTCAGTGGAGAATTTTGTATTGCAGTTGGGGACAGAGCAGCTATTACAAAATCAGATGAATCTGCTTCCAGTTGTAAAGTAACATGATTTTTAAAAACTTCAAATTATTCTGAAGATGAAAAACAGTGAGCTGCAATGGAGGGAACATTTGCATTTCATACCATAATTCACAATCAAAGTTTTCATCATATGGATTGTACAACTGAATTATTGAAAAAGTTTCACGATGCTAAATTTTCATGTGCCAGGACAAAATACGAGGCTATTATTAAATCAGTATTTAAAAATTACTGTGACAAAATACTTACAGAGGACTTGGAAACTGCAGTATTTGTAACTGTTTTATCTGATGCATCCAATCATAATGAAACTAAATTGTATCCAATACTAGTAAGATATTTTAATGTTACCAAGGGCATTCAAGTAAAACATTTAAATTTAGAATCCATTGCAGGCTGCTGAATGCTGAATCAATTCAGAAACTGCTGAAATTTTGTCAAACCATCTATACAGATGAAAACAATTTGAAATCCAAAATTGTTGCACTGATAACTGATAATACAAACACAAATTTTGGTGGGTGAAGACACAAAGGGGTGAATAATGTGTATGTAAAATTACAAGATTTACTGCAAAAGAAAATACTAGGAATAGGTTGTAATGCACATATTTTATCAAATGCAATCAACGCGGCATCATGTGCCATGCCAATTGATGTAATAATAACTACAATTTATTTGTATTTTAGTCATTTAACCATTTGTGTGGCTACTTTAAAACAATTTTGTGAAGAAGCGAATGTTCAATATAAAAACGTTTTAGGATATTCAAAAGTTAGATGGCTTGCTCTAACACCTGCTATAGAGTGTGTTCTACAATTATTTGAGCTTCTCTGTTCATATTTTTTTAGACAAATGTCCTAAAATCCTGGAATTGTTTTTCAAAAATGAAATATCTGAGATATTAATGAATTGATGTACATAATCAAGAATTTATTTTTCACAAAACACTTCAAAAGATTGAAAGTGAACACATTTCAGCAACAGAAGTTAAGTCTTATTTTGAATGACTTTATCCTTCAATATAGAACTCGATTTGAAGGAAAATTTCTTCCTTTAGTTATAAAAAAGAATGTCAGACTTAGAGGAATCAAATCCGGGCACAATAGAAAAGTTTATCAAAGAAGTGCAGAATTTTTACCAAACATGTTTTCAATATATCGAAAAATGGTCTGAAACAAACATCACAGGAAATAAGTTTTCAATTGCATTTTCTGACTTCATCGCAAGTATATTGGACAGATATTGAATCCTGTGTTGAGTTTTTATCTAAAGAAATGCCAGACATTAAAATAGATGACAATTCTCTCTTTGAAGAAATTAAAAGACTGAATGTATTTTTAAATTCAGAAAAATTAATACAATGGGAAAATAAACACGTTGAAATTGATAAAAGATCGGTGGAAAATTTTATTTATTCTTATTCAATTTATGTTGTGCTGCCCTAGAACTAACACAGCAGTTGAAAGAGTTTTTTCAATTGCTAATGATTTTTGGAAAAGTGAGAAATCGAGATTGAATGTTGATACTCTAGCTGCAGCACTTGCCGTAAAATTCAATATGAAGGACATTTCTTGTTCAGATATTTCCAATATACTGTTAGAAGATGATACATTGACAAAAATAATTCATTCAAAGAACTCATTGAAATAATAATTAATAGGCATGTAAGCATAATTACAATATAAAATATTATTGTTACAAACGTATTCTATTATGCATTTATCATATTATAGTGTATTCTGTATTATTGTTGAAATGAATAAAGTGTTTCTTTTATTTACAATATTTTTTCCTTCTATTTATTTGTGTCTTCCTTCTCATTGTACAAAAGTTGGTCACCTTAAATAAGGGACATGCTGGGAGGTCCGGAACAGACTTCACACGATTTGGGGGAGGCAGGAGAAGTGCTTGGGAAGCCTGGCACACACTATACACAAGTGATCGAAGGCCAGGAGGTAAATGGTGCAGCAGGGTGCAGGCACAGGAAGGACGAGGGGTGGATGGCATACTCCGGCACAAGTGCAGGAAGTCAGGAAGTGGTGGGGTGCAAGCACCAGAAGACTGTGAGTGGATCGTGAGTGCAGAAAAGCCAGAGGGACTTACCAGAGCAATATCTGACTTTCCCTGCCAGCTTTTCCATTTATTTTTCTCATAGGAAGCCACCAAGGAAGTTCAAAAATGATAATAATGTGTAATGCAACCATTGTAAGTGCAAGCTGGTTGCCAGAATTGTGGTCATTTGAATGCAAGGACACTGAGACAGCTGGAACTTCAAGAATAAACACCATTTCTTCAGCACTGTCACAATTTTTAATTGTCCCTGAATGAGTGGTTAGTAAGTGAAGACTTTACTGTAACAGGGTGAAAGCAGAGTTTTACACACAGGTTTACACATAAGTAAAGGCCCTGTCACACTGCCCAACGAGCAAAATGTTCCATCTGTTGTTTCTGCTCTCCAAAAGGGGTAAAAAATTGCCTAACCAGAGCAGATAACACAGAAGGAATACGGACGCGGGGAGGACGCAGAGTGGATGGAAAGCGGATCGGAACGGACGCGCACCAGCAGATCGGAAGTGGATGAGAGCAGATGGCACATGCCGCCAGGCTTCGCGGGGGGCCTCAGCAAGCGCGACGCGGAACGGATGAAGCGGATGCACAGCGGATGCACAGCGGATGAAGCCGGATTGCAGAGCGAAGCCTAACAGATGCGCTAGCATTAATTGCGGCATGCGGGGACAGGATGCATTGCGGTAAGCCCCGTGGCATATAAGGGAAGCAGCTTCGAAGCAGGTCCCCATTCAGAAGGAAAGACTGCTGCCGATGGATTGACAAGCCTCTGCCTACCTGCCTGAATGCCTGCCTTGCCAAGCTTGCTGCAGCCTTGCTGCCAGACCCCTGCCAGCCTTGGTGCCTGCCTGCCTGCCTGCCAGCCTGCCTGCTGCCAAGCCTGGCTGTCTGCCTGCCTGCCAGCCTTGCTGCCAGCCAGTCCTGCCTGCCACCTTGGTGCATCCTCTCCCGCTCCTTAGTGCCTGCCTTCCTGCCAGCCTTGGTTCATGCCTGCCTGCCAACCTTGTGGCCTCGCATGCCTGCCACCTCCCCTGCCAGCCCTTCCTGCAGCCCTTGGTGCCTCCTCCTCCAGCCGTTCCTGCCCAGTCTTGTGCCCTGCTGCCTGCCGCTGCCTGCCAGCCTGCCTGCCAGCCTTGCCTGCAAGCCTTGGGTGGCCTGCTCGCTGCCAGCCTTGGTGCCAGCCTCCCTGGCAGGCCTTCCTGCCTGCCTTGGTTCCCTGCCCAGCCTCCTGGCAGCCAGCACCCGACAGCCCATGGGGAAGAACAGAAAGCCTCAGCCATCTGCTGCCAGCCTTACAAGAGGGCACAGGGCTACCATCCCGCCCATGGCCTTCGACTGGGGTTCTGCACACGGGCTCGCTCTTCTGGGCTGGGGCTTTCTGCCTGCTGTTCTGCTTCTGGAGAGCTGATGAGGCGGGGAGTCAGACAAGCACTCAGCATCAGCCACCTCACAAGCACCTGGCCCTTCACCCCTGAGACTGAGTGACCATCAGAAGTGCCAGAGACTCATTTTTGTTTTTATAGCTTGTTGTTAATAAAGTCTATTTTTGATTCACACACTTCTTCATTACTTTTTTTTAATAAAGTCTTGGTGGAAACTTTTAGAAATGTTTTCAGCCTTTGCACTGGTTGGGATGTAGGGTTACAGATATCAGTGGATGGGCAGGGATAACTGTGGGATGGGTAATAGCTGTTGGGATGGTTAGGATACCTGTGCGGATAGTAAATAGCTGTGGGATAAGATAAACCTCAAGTGCAAGCATAAGTGGGACTGTAGGTCCACCCTCCCAGGTGCCACACCTATGGCCCTTTTTATCAATAACAATGTAATCAATCATCCAAACATGTCAACATAACACAACTCTTTAATTAAATGCCCCTGTTCAACTGTAGGCCCCACCCAAACATAACATAGCCCACTCTCATCAGGTGTGATGGAGACAGGGCCTGGAAAGGATGCATCCATTATATCTATCATCCTGTTCTTGCCAATCTCCACTGCTCCCAGCTGGGGAGTTTGCACCAGTGTCTCAGAGGTTGCGCTGCTTCTTCCCTTCACCGTGAGGCTCTGTTGGGGCACTTGCAGCATCCTGAGTGTCTATCAGGTTTCGCACTTGGCCTCCATTCCCAGGCTCCATGTCCCCCATTGCTTGTTGGAGGTCCATGAGCGTGTTCTGCAACACTGGTAGCGGGTGCGCATGAGATTGTGCCGGATGCCAGCAAGATTTTCACGAATGTTCCTCACGGTGCTCTGGCGATGCTGCAATGGTGGTGAGAAAGTACCTGGAGACCTGTTGGCCAGGATGCCAAAGGCAGTTCTCCCCCACCCGCCTTTGCCCTGGACAGCCTGTTAGTTTGAAGATCCTCTCTTCATGGGTGAGGGCATTTGGATTGTATGGGCTTCATGAGGTAGGTTGTGAGGGAGAAGGCGTTATCTCCCACGATGAAATAGGGCACATCTGTGTGTTGTTGGGCAGGGGGTCTGGATCTGGGAAGCCGCATGATGAGGTTGCGTTCCAGCCCCTCTGAAGGTGCTGGCGTTGTATACCTGGCATTTGAGCTGACCCGTTGCTTTGAAGCATTGATGTACATGAGCTTGTAGTCAAGCATCGACCATGGCGAAGAGGATGATACTGAAGAAGCCCGTAGTTGTGAATAAGAGGACCCTGAGTTGGCTGGAAGCTTTGCAGGCCACCGTGCTTTGCCATGCGATGGCTCCAACGGTGTGTGGGAAATTCCCCTCTGATACCCACTGCTCTTGCAGACTTTCTTCCAATCCTTCTTCATTGGAGGGGCACTGGAGGAGCCTCCTCCAGGTATTCTTCGATGATGGCCTGCACCACTTCTCTGACCACAATGCTTGATGTGTTGGGTGGCACCCTCCAGCCGACTGGCATGCTACTGTAGGTGGGTGAGGCAGGTGGCACAGAGGTGAGTGCCACCTTGAGCCCAGGTTCCAGGCTGGACCGGAAGTTTTGTGTTTGCCTTGGTTCCAACCTGGGTGTCCATCCGCTGCACAACTTCGTCAAACATGGCTGGAGCATCCTCAGAAGTTCTGGAATGCACGAGTATCTTCGTCCGAGCCCACCATCAGCTTATTGTACAGCTCCGTCCTCTGCTCCTTCTGGCGAACACATCTTTCGTACCCAGCCGCTTCTTGCCCACCTCTTTTTCTTCGCGTAGTAAGTCACCAGAGCCTGTAGATGGCTTCGCCTGTTGCAGAAGGATGGTGGGCTGCCAAAACGAGTTGTTACGATCCATGGTGGACATGACGATGCTGTGAAAGAGCAAGAGTCAGAGCCAGGCTGCAAGAGGTTCTGCACCAGCTTGGGCTGCTGTTCTGAAGCTGAGATCCAGATGAGTTGCTCCCTTTTATAGGCAGTATAGGTGTCCCTTTGCATTCTCTAGGCATGCTTCTAGGCATCCTCTAGACATCCTTAATATCCGAGATAGGTCCCCTCATGCGAACGTTTTTTTCCGTATTTAAATGCTCTTGTTTCCATGCTCCATCCTGCTAGGCACCATTCTGCATGCCGTTTGCGTGCCGTTCTGCTTCCTCCCTGCGTCCGGAGCGGATGCGAGTTGCGCGGATGCGGAACGGATGCCTAGCGATAGAGCGGATGCGTAATGGATGCAGAATGGATCCTAGCGGATGCGCTAGCGATGCAGAATGGACCCGAAATGGAACATTTTTCCGCGCGCGAAGAAGTTTTGAAGCAGCTCAGAAACCTTTCTGAGCGGATGCAAACGTCCATAAAACGGATGCTGGATGGGATAGAGAGGAAGCAAAAACCGGAGCAGTTGAGTAAGAACGGATACATCACCCCACTAACCAATACCAAACGGTAATGGCTAAGCTTTTTTGTCCGTTTTACATCTCTTTGCATCGTTTGGTGCAGTGGTGACAGGTCCTTAACAGTTAAAAAAAGTATTGAAGAGATCAGGAATACATGACAATTACTATCATGGAAATCTATAAACACTTGAGGATTCCTTATGATTTATATAGATTTAGCCGCTTTAAAATTTGTTTGATAAATACTGTTTTGATTATGTTGTGAAACTAAGGTGCATGGTTTTACTGAGGACTCTAAATCCTTTGGAAGTCTTTCAACAACATGATAGCAAAAATATATGTTTCAGAATTTTTCCAAATGGAAAGCATAGGTATTAGCAGATAAATGTAGTGGTTTGCTTTTTAAATGGAGAAAATATATAATCTTTATTTGGGTTTTTCAAAGAATGTTTTCTTTATCTCCATTTCAATCCTTCATATTTTGAGGTAAGGAAAAGGAAACAAGATTAACGCGGTACTCAATAATAATTTATGATTTAGTACTTTAAATTGAATTGTGGGATACAAAGCCCAAACGCTAATTTCAATGCAAGATATAAAATACAATATATATTGCTCAAAAAATAAAGGGAAACACTTAAAACAAACAATATAACTCCACGGCGAATCACACTTCTCGTGAAATCAAACCTCATCCACTTAGGCAGTAACACTGACAATGTGTACAATTTCTCAGCGTGGGGGAACGAGTTGTGGCAATGCAATAGACATTGCCA
>BHFT01070555.1:0-17535 GCA_004320025.1 Laticauda laticaudata | reverse complement strand
TATCTTTTCTCTAAACTAAAGAGTCTAAGTATTTTTTTCCTGGATTTTGGATGGAGCTCCGCCTGACATATAGCTTATTACTCTTCAAATTAGTCATTTGTAGAGTCTCTGTTTTCAAAATTTATATCGCTGAAGAAAAGGAAAGAGAATCATTTGATTCTGAGACAAACTTTTAATCCGTTTTATTCAAGTCAAAATCCACTGTATCCACAGGTTTATGTTATTTCTGTAGAAATCCTGGACATTGGAGGAAAAAATACTTTAAGAATAATAGAAACCACATTTAAACCTGCAAATTAGGTGAGATCATTAGGATAGCACAGATGGAAATAATAACCTCTCAGCTCCTCTTATCCCTTTTTGTGCTTCTGAATTCTTTGCTGAGGAATATAGGAAAAAAATAGTCTCTTGCTTTATGAGTGTTTCTTATTCTACAGTCAGAACTCCAAAAATTCTTCAACATTTTCTGTCTTTCTTTGTAATACAAACAATCAAAATCTCTAATCAATCTGAACTGAGCTTATCATTGTCTTCATAGGAACTATTTCTCAGCAACATGCTTTTCTTCTAAATTTCTCATCTCTTCTAAATTTCCTTGCAAAGGACTGAGTGTGCAAATTAGAAGTTTCTATGTATTGCACACCAGATGGAATTTATTTAGACATAGCTTCCCAGCATAAGAACAAGCAAGGTTTCTATTGGCAGAAAAAAAAAACAGCTTGACTTTACACATGACTCCATTTAGAACTGAACTTTAGTCATTTTGTGGACAAAGCATTCAAATGAAGTGGGAACTTAGTCCAGTCTGTTAAAAATTCAAATTAATACCACAAAGTCAACAGCCGCCAATAGCTGAGGAAGAGGAGGAATTGCTGGGTCCAGTGCCTGACACACGGATGCACAGAAGGCAGAGAAGAGGAGAGCAGTAGAAATCTATGGGCCAGTTCTTGGGATGAAAGAACCACTGCTGCTAGTAAAGCTCCACCCTAGCTCTGGGAATAAAAGGCAGGGGGCAGAGATGAATAGCTGTGGCAGACAACTATTCATATCCCTGCTGGACAGACTTGTTAGCCTGCTGTGTGTGTGAGAGACAGACTTTTTGCTTGGGCTGCTGGCACTCCTAATAAAGGAAACATTTCTCAGGGTTTGTTATGTATGGGAGCTGGGTCCAACCATGACCTGGACCATCATATTTCCAAAAGTCATCACTTTCTTTTTGCTTATGCTCTTTTTGCTTGCTTCAGTGGCAGAGCTGTGCACTTTCTTAGGAATGGTAGGTTACTTCTGCTAGTGTTAATCAAACGCTTGTAATAACATGCTAAAAACTTCTGCTTCTCCATCTTCTTAACCTTATTTCTTTCTTGTTTTGCTTATTCATTCATTCATTCTTCTTTTTTTCTTTGCTTTAAACAACAATTAATTACAAATTTGAAAAAATGAAGCTACTTCTAAATCTTCTTTCTGGCTTTAAAATCTGCTCTTATTTTTGTTCTTGCTTTTTATCCTCTCCCAACATGAATTTCAATCCTTTTCTCAATATGTTTGATCCAAGAAATGTGGGAACTTACTTAGCAAAAACCATCAGGCCTGATTGTTGCTGATTCTCCCCGAACTTTCACTAATCATGGCATGCAGTGGCTAATGCTTCTTATTCTGTTAAAGTTTCTGCATTCTTTGTCTTTGGAAATCCTCTTTTTCTTGCTCTATCACACATAAAAGTGAAAGGTCAAGGACAAATTTGTCCTCCATGCAGGACAAGAGGGAACAGGTGGAAACTTATCAAGGAGAGTCCCAAAGGTGCTTTTTCAGAAGGCAACTGGACTTTCTTGTTTTTTTCTTTTTAAGACATTCTCTTCTTATCCAAGAAGCTTCTACAGCTCTGACTGGATAGTGGATATGGAAGGATTTATATTCCTTGCAGACATCTGGTCATTTGCATCCTTTTAGAGGGCTGTTGAAGCACTTGGAGGTTTATCTGTGTCCTCAGGGTCACCTGAGTGGTGCTTCCTGGTTCTTGTGGTCAACAATTTTTTCTCTGGAAATCCATTCCTACTCTCACATTCAAAGAGTATTCATCCCAAATTGTATACTAAAAGTCTGTAGGTATTCTCAGTCATCCAGGTCATAGTTGTCCCAAAGGTGCTTTTTCAGGAAGCAACTGTTCTTTCTTGTTTTTTCTTTTGAAGATGTTTCACTTCTCATCTAAGAAGCTTCTTCAGTTCTGACAGAATAGTGAGGAATGGAGGGGCTTAAGGAATGTTAGGAATAGCATTCCGCTTGTTAGGGGCCAATTAATGATAATATTGGAAACATCTTGAGTTTCTGAATATAGTACATTTATACAGTAATATATTACTTGCCTTCACAATTCCCAGCTGGTACATTAGAGAAGAAAATGAAAAAAACAACATTTCAACAATCAAAGGTGACTGTCTGTCTTTCTGTCTGTTTGAATGAACTGGTTGCCAAAAGGTTCTTCTAGAATCATCTCCCATGGAACAGAGTAGAAACATGTGCACTAGGATTCAATTGTGCAATCATTGCTATACATTTATTGGACTTCTTATATAAAGTCTCCATGTTACTTCAATTGCTGTTATGGCTGTGGGCCAACCTCTCTTTGCTAGATAAATGGTTGACTAATAGCCCAGCTGATGGGAACTAATGTCTTGAAAATCACTGAAAATCTCATTGTGTTTGAATGAAATAACTTTCACATCATCTGAAAACTGAAGGGAGGTGATAGATATAACGAGACTTTGACAAATGTGTAAAGAAGCATGCCATGAAAATACAATATTAAATATGATTTCAGATTACCACTAAAATATTATCAGAAGATATATTAATATTGTTCAAATTATGTTCCAAGGAACTTTTTTTTAAATACCTCCTTGATAGCAAGGAAAACAAAAACTCTAGGACAGGGCTGTCAAACTCACACCCCACGGATGTGTCATGACAGCTGGATGTGTCATGAAAAAATGTCCCAATACATCACATGATGCCGCTGTGATGATGTCAGTTTGACACCCATGCTTTAGGATATCTTAGTCAATTATACTGATCACTGAGGTATTTTTGAACCACCATAGACTACTTGAAAAGATTTGATGCCCAGATTCCACACAGAGAAATGGTATTTGAGGGACAACTCTCAAATAAATGGGAGAATAAATTTATTTCAGCAATGTCATTCTGCTGTTAGAATGGGTTGGCATAAATGAATGTGGATAAGACATTATGATAGCAGATTGTATGGAGGAAGCAGGGTGTAAAAGAAAGTAGAGATTGAAACTTAATAAACTGTAAGGCAAAACAAGCATAGTATCAGTACAATCAGTAGAGAAATCGTGACTTGAGAGGCACTGTTTATCAGGAATAAAGATCCACATTCTCAACGATCCACCTCATCCTGGGAACTCTTTTTTTGAACTATTACCATCTCGTAGATGGTACAGACTAATAAAAACAAGGACAAATAGGCTGAAAAACAGCTTCTTTCCCAGGGCAGTAACTCTTTGGATTCTGTTGTATTGTGCAGTATTGGTGCAATATCAGGGGTTTTCAGTTCAATGTGTGGATGGTGAAGGATGTGTGTTTGTGTTTATTTCTATGGTCATGGTCATTATGTGCACATTATGTGCAAGATGGTGTTTGATTTTGTTGTACAAAGTGCAGTGACAATAAAGTAAAGTAAATTATGGGAAACATAATGGGAAAAGAAAGATTACCTAATTTTCATTCTTATCAAGTTCCAATTCAAATTGCTCCCTTCCCACCATCCATATAAACCCTACCTATTTTGTGAAACCTAATTCAAAAATAATGTAAATAAAGAAAAGGTAATCATTTCCTTCTCTTACCCCCTAATTCTTTATATTTTATATTCATGCCCAATGAAGACTTTTATCCATAAATCGTGGAGGTGTCTATAATGGCATCACCTAGCTCATTAAGATTGGATAATGGGAGCTTCAAGTCCAAATTCTCAGACTAGAATTTCAGAAGTATCCTAGCAATTACAACATGTGATTCCATCTAAAGTACATGACACATTTGTCAGAATATTAATGAAGTGACAGAGACATAGCAACAAGGTCAGCCAATGGGAGCTAAATTAGAAACTGAAACTTAAAGAGTCTCTGTGTGGCTTTTATCTCCTCTCTGTGTTGTGACTGAAGCTGCTGCTTGTATTTTGCTTGTAACTACGTCCACAGTGGAGGAATCTATTATTGGTGTTGTACATTTTATTCATGCATTATTATGTATATAAAGCAATTAATGAACCCTGCTGAATCAGTCATCTGTGTGTGCTTTCTGGATTTGATTTCTGCAATAAACTCTAACATTAACTTTACAAAGTTTGATGGATGCAGTCTAGTTGGAGAACTAATTTGCTCTATCAGTCTAATTTTTACTTCCAGACAGATGAATACAGCTGTCCTTTGGAATACATATTTTTCAGTTTTGTAAATTCAGTTCTTTATTTCAGTTGTATAAAAATGTTATTTAATCATCAAAATAAATACTTCAGAGAGAAAGTTTCATGTGGTTTAAATTAGCCTTTTTTAAAAAATGACAGAAATGAGATTGAATAAACTTTTTATTGAAGTGACATAAAAGTACCATGGACTAAAAACAGACTTGAGCTATCTGGTATTTTGGTATGCCTTCAATATAATCAATATTTTGTTTAATCAAGTACTATACATTACAGTGCACAAATATTTATTCATTAATTTAATTAATCTGCTGGTGCTCAACTTCCATAAGACTTGGCTTACAACAAGGAATAAAAATACTGTATGTAAAAAACTTTGATATTACATCGTCAGTGCTAGAAGACAGTAGAGTTTAATTCTGTTTTATATGCAAGTGGTTTGCCCTGTCACTTTCCTACAGTGGCAGTCAGAATGAGAGTCCATTGAATCCAGCCATCCCAGGATTGGAAGAAAACTATGAATTGGCTGTCTCTGTTGCTGATCCCTATCCTGTCTTATCAATCCAGCTCTCCTAAGGGTCAGAGTCCACCTCATTATTGGAATAAGGGAGAATATACTATTTTAACTCTGGTATAATTAAGGATAACTTAAGATGTCTTACGGGCTGGAAATAAGATTTTTTTAAAAAATGAAGACAAGGCTATAAAAAAGAGAAGTTGCCTGGGGCATAATTACTTTGAGGTTAGGTGTCATTGAAGACAAGGTTTAAGACTGGGCTACCTCCTCAAATTTATAAAAAAATTAAAAAAGTTGGCTTCAGGGTACTTTCTGCTTTCAGAATGTTTGCAGCCAGTACAGTTTTGTTGTCATATAACTTTGACAGGTTGCTGAATTGTTTCATATCTCTATTTCAAGTATTATTTATTTCTGATTCTGTCATGGTTGTTAGGGAAACAACGGAATCTTAGAAGGCAAATGAAAAGAGGAAGAAAGCAAACTGTATTATCATTTTCACTGGTGAAATTCAGGCAATTAATGTGTTGATTTCATTAACTGTTTTCACTTTCCACAGCTGACTCTGAATATTAAAAAGATAAATGATCAAAGTTTTGGAAAGGCAAAGTTTTGGAAAGGCAATCATCTGATTTCCAATTTAAATAACACAACAATCCACATATTACATTACATTTTACAACTGAGAATAAGAGAAGACTTTTAATGATGTAGTAGGTAGCTGGAGGGATAAATTAGTCTGTCCAGAACATATCATTTCTCAAGTGTAATCAATTAGTTTCCTAGCAATTAGAACAGTCCAAGTTTGGTTTGTCCTGTTCTTTTTAGTATTAATTGAACAATAGCCTGAAATAAATAGTATGACTGTTTGCTGTTGTAATTGCCTTATCTCTAGCATGAGAAGATAAATAGATTTCTTTGCTGAGAACCTGTTCTTAGTCTAGATGTCTATTGGGTATTTTATAATCTATCTCAACAGATACCAAGTTGAACACAAAAAACAAAAACCAGAGAAGTGATACAATTGAAAGGAATGCAAGTTTTGTTGATGTGTTTATTTGTTGATTTGGGTGAACCAAGTTTGGCAGAACCTCTTGAAGGATAATGTTCCATAATGGGAATGATTACAGATTAACAGAGTTGGAAGGGACCTTGTAGGTCATCTAGTCCAACCCCCTGCCCAAGCAGAAGACCCTGCATCATTTCTAACAAATGGCAGTCCAGTCTCTTCTTGAAAGCTCCCAAACTTTTTTTTAAATAAATTTTTATTTGGGTTTTCACACATGCAAAATACAAGTAAAACATCTTTTTTGAAAATACTATGGTCCCGGGTTGAACTTCTTTATACAGACACAAAACTCAATTTCATGCTCATTTTTGTGTTCTATTCCATATCTTATACTATTTTACATTTTCTATATAGTTTTCCCCTCTTTTAATTTTCTCAATTATTTTTGATTATCTCATCTCAATTCAAATCATTATATTTATACTTTTGTCTGTCTGTTTTCAATTCATATTATCTTTTCTCAATAAAACAAATTTTCTCCTGTAGTTACTAATTGGAGTATGACACCTTTATATCTTTTAATTAATCCATTCAACTCTTATTTAAACTTCAATATATACCTTAAGTTGTGACCTTCAATATAAGACATAATACATAACTTCAATCAAATTCTGCTTGCGTACATTCTTATAATGCACACTACATTCTTTTAAAAAAAAAGATTGTAAATATATGTAATTATAAACCCTCATTCCTTTCCAGTTCAGTTCTATCATTAATAATCATAGAATCTTAACATCTTTTACACTCTTTTCAATTAAAATCATACTTCCTTGAAGACACATATAATCTCCTAATTAATTTTCCCTTATTTTCTCTTCACAATGTTTGTAAATCATTAAATATTCATTTTGTTACATTATTTACTAACAAACATAATCCACCGAATTACGATAAGCTATTTTATCAAACATTTTATCAATCATTGTTCATTTTTCTAATAATATTTCTGTTTCTAATATAACAAAACTATTCTTTATGTACTTTTGCAGAATCCTTTTTCCATTAAAATTTTCACCCATCATCTCTTAAATAGCCCTGTTTGCTCTATACGTTGTTTCGCTGTTCCTTTATACTTCTTTTTCCTTCTTTCTTCCCTCTCATCTTCTCCTCCCCTTTTTACCCCTTGTCCCTCTACTTCTAATTCTCTCTTCTGCTATTTCCCTCTCCTTCTGTTAGCTTTCTGATTTATACTTATTTTCACTCTATTTTTTTTGGAGTTGTTTTTCCCAATCTTAAACTTTCCATTCTTATTCCCCCTTTCCTTTTTTTTCCTCACGAAGATTACTTGTTTTTAAAGATGGCTTCTTCTTTGTCTCAATCTTCTTGTTCTGCAGGCATTCTTATTGTTTCTCATTTATTCCAAATCTCCATTTCTAAAAACTGAAATATGAAGCCAAAAGAACCCCTCCCTTCTTGTGCATCTTCTTGTACTTTTTAAGTTCCATTTTCAGTTCTTCTAAAAGTGGAATTTTAATAACAGTTTTAAACAAACCACCCAATGATTTTTAGTCATTCAAATAGTAATAACCAAAAATCCAGAAATCATCAAGTAATCCAAATAGTCCCAAGTTTATTTCTTCTTATTTCTTTTTCCACTTTCTCTTCCTGAGGTTTTGTTGTGATATTTCAGTTAAAATGTATCTTTTGGAAGTCTTGTAGTCTTGCTGTAAGTATTTTTAATTCTAGGCAGTCTCCTCCTTCCAGAATCCTGTCCTTTTATTCTTTTTCTCTCCTTTCCTGTTTTCAAAAGCTTTTGATTATTCAGAAATCTTTATTATCCTTTTGACTTTTATTTCAGCATTAAATGTGCCTATTAATGTCAAATTTCTTGCTTTAAGTCTCTGAGCTGTCAGCATAGGAAAAGGAAAAAAAAAACAATCTTGTTCCTTTTCTCTCCCTCGCAGGTTAAAATCTTCTAAGGGAACAATGTTATTGGTTTTTTTTAATAGTTTCAATTCTAGGATACCTTATTTGTTGCTTTCCTGTTTGTACCTGGTCAATCAAACTTTCTTTTCTTATTTTCCTCCATGCACATTCTTTTCCTGTTGAGTTCTTCTTTGTGGTGGCCTTTCTGACCACCACTACAACCGCCTTAGGGGAGAAGGGGTAATGGCCAGCTGGGGAGGAAGATGCGGCTCTCCTCACTCAACCCTGCAGGCAGTCTCCCCCTTCTTCACCACCTCTATGGGGTGGCTTAGCCCCAAAACCAGCTGGCTCAGGGTGCTCCAGCAGTGAGCATGGATCGAAGCCTTGCAGAGACAAGGTTTCGGTCTGTCAGTGAAGAAGCTCAAACCAGAAGTCCTGAAAGCCTCCAAACTTGAAGGCAAGCTGTTCCATTGGTTGATTGCTCTCACTGTCAGAAAATATATCATTCTTTGCAGGTTGAATTTTAACTTTTTCAGTTTCCATACATTATCCCTTGTCTGGCCAACAGGTGCTTCAAAAAATAGCTTGACCTTTTCTTCTCTGTGGCATTCCCTCAAATATTGGAACACTGCTATCATGTCTCCCCTGGTCCTCCAAATCAGAATCCAAGTCAGAATCTCTTTTTTCCCTCTAGAACTCTATTCTAAGAACAAGAAGAAAGAAATTAAAACAGCTAGCAAATTCCAAGAATGTATCCTCTGTATTTCATGTCTTTCATTGTAAGAGAATGAAAAAAATTTAAAATGAAGTGCCTTCTCATAATTCTTGTTTTGACAGACCACTTTTATCAACTGCTTGCTGTGCTTCTGTGCAATAGATCAGAGTTTGAAAAACTGAAACTTCTATCATATGAGCTCCAACTTCTGCTACCATTGTGCATATACCAGCTGAAAAATGATGCACCAAAATTACAGTGGGGATGCTTATCTCCAAAGTCCTCCAAAGGTCCACAAAATCAACAGAACAAGAAATAACAATATACCTTGGTTCACTCAGCACTCATATGTCAGTAAATTGCTGTCTTCCTTTTTATTTTTTTGAATGCATTACTAACAATGACAAATCTTTGTTTCAAAGGATTAAGAATACAAAATATGAAATATCCAGAGGCTATTGCACCCATATCCACCTTTCCTGTTTCCAAGATTTTGTTGTAGTGCAGTGGAAACTTATGTTTATGACTCCCACTGAGTTTGAGTCTATGCTGGGTAAAATCTGGGATAATTTGGTCAGATAGACATGCTGAAACTTTGGAAATGAGACTATCATGACATTCCAGAAATTGTAGATTGTGTTGAAATGTCAAAAACATATTTGGGGAAGGCAGTACAATTAATATCTAGTATAGATTAATTTGTGCCTTAGTGTTGTGGTTCAGGAATTAGTTTTCATGGAATCCTCACTCCAAAACTACCTCTGGGCAATTCCTATTATGGTGCCTTTTGTGCCCTTCTAGCATCAGTTCAGACATCCATTCCTGATATTGGAAAGAGCCAGCTAAGTGGAAAAAAACTTCATACTGACCTACGATGAAGAAATCTAAATAACACTGTAGTCTCTGGGATGGCACATCAGGAACCATATGAAATGTTATTTTTCTTCTTCTTGAGCCTTCTGGAGAATTAACTCATGGTTGTGTGTCAGAAATGGGAACAGTCAAGTAATGGTGACAATTTGCATAATAATATTATCACACAAAGAATACCTCTAGCTAAATGGTTTGCATAAAAATGAAACCTTTGACAGGGAGTCAAAACAGCTTTCTCTGCATGGAGAAACTCATTCTGCATTTTGTCATTTCTAATGTTGCTATGAAGGATTTATTGAAACAGCTTGACAGGGTGGCATATTTCACTGACATTAATATAGTCATGTAATTCTAAAGTAGTGAAGTGTTATCTAACAATGCTGTTATCCTATAAGGACAACTTTACTGAACAAAGTCCATCAAAGTTAGGAAGGTGGACAATGGTGGCAACTGAGGAAAAGAGAGAGATAAGACAGAGACCAACTATGTTGTTTCAATTTTAACAGCTTCCATGGGTGGGAGAAAATGGTGTTAATTGACAGCAAGCAAGAAGCAACTCAGATCAAACCATAAAAGCTCAGAGGAGTCTCTTGCAGCATTTGTTCTAAAGTTCACTACTTTGGAGATGCCGACTGCACATTGTTCTCTCAAATGGAAGGGCACTGTGCATACAAAGAGTTTGTAGCGATGTTTGATTGTGGAAACAATGGATCCCTCAGGAAATGTCAAATGAGGGCATGCTGGGGTAGCACAGGTAATGAAAAACATGACGGGTTTTAACTAACCTCAGGATAAATGTCAGCTTTAATGGCTGGCAGTTTCAAAATGAGATGCCTATAGTTAGCCTTTAGTACTTGAATCAGAGCATATAAATAAGACCTTGGGGGTTGCCACTGGTTGATAAACAATCACACTAGATTAATGGAGCTTTGATGAACAAATGCCACCATCTACTAAACTTTGATTCACTCAGAGCAAAGATGGCACCAGGACAACAGAGTGGGATCTATTGTGGGCTTGAAATTATGGAGCAGAATATCCAAGCACAAGCTGTATTTCATACAAAGCAATCATTGCTGTCATATTATGTACTTTTGGTTGAAATGAGTGCATTGAAAATGGTAGTAGTTTTTTTAAAAAAATAATTTGAAATTGTATCCTTTTTCATAAGGGAACAATGCTTAATTGCAAATTTGTATCTGAAAATGTCCCAGAAGGCTATAATACTGGGCAATTTTAACTGGATTGAGAGGCTAGGAAGGGTTGGAGAAGCTCAAGACAAACTTCTAAAAGGGACCCTCAAAATAACTGTAGCCATTAAGGAAAGATTGATGGATAAAGGGGTCATATAGTGATTTCTCCCTGCCTCAGGTGGGCTTGAGCCCCACAGGGAACTCCCCTAATTGAAGTTTAGGCAGGAGATAGAAGAGATGATGATAACCTGCAGTTTTTTTGGCTGAGGTGATAGCTGATTTGGAAGAGAGAAACATTTTTCTCTATACCTTATTTTGTTCTAAAGCTACTCTCATCTTGCTTAAACTCAAGATAAATATCCCTTTGTACAGCAACCAAGGTCATTACCTTGGCTCAATTTTATTCCAGTTGTCTGATTAACAGTCTTCACACTTGGCCATAGACTACGTTGGTTAGGACCTAGACACATGCCCAGCTCTCAAGCTGTGGCCTTTGCTAAGGTATAAAAGAGTCTGTGACTTGTTCTGGCTATGTTTACACACCCCAAGGTGACTTCACTTCTATTTGTGCTATTATTACCCCTTTGAGATCAGATGTCTTCTGAATGGTAAACTTGCAACAAATGCCAGGGATGAGGGCAAGTGTTATAAACATTTTCAAACATGATTTGGAAGAAGAACTTTGTACTTTGAGTGAGCACAGCACCTTTCTGCTATTTAGTTAAGCAGCTTTTCTTTTTTTCTTTTTTAAAAAGACTTCTGCCCTGGCCAAGGAAAAAATAACTTTCCAGAATTACAGTAATTTGACAGCATCAACTTCTTAAAGGCACAGCATCATTTTTTTCCCCAGATGCTTGAAGAAGACTGAAAAAAGAAAAAGGTGCTTTAATGATCAGCAAAGGAACACTGTCCTCAAGCAAAATCTGAAGAATATTTGAATTATTTTTCAAGTGTTTTCAGGTCAAATGATGTCAAGACTGGTCAGTTGCAAAAGCATTAGGGAATAAGGCAATTGCAGTGGAAACTAAATGGACATGTAGATTCTAAAAGTCTAGCTCCACTGAAAGCACCAGCATGCCTACCATCCCTGTCCTACTGTTCCCATTTATTCCTAGTCATTTATTATGTATATACTTATATGTTCATATATTATGTTCATACTTATACTTGTTTTCTCATACATGCTTGACAAACTGAATAAAATAAATAAAAATGTGAAAAATCAAAAGTTCTGCTTTATTCAAGCAATTTACTATCCTTCTTAAGATTCTATCAGGGTTCACTCAACTTTTCCATCCTTCCAAGGTGGGACTGGCAGTGCAAAGCTGAAACCTTGGACATTGTAGCAGCATTTACCAATCTCACATTGAATTCTATGCTTTGCTTTTTACTACTTATCTACTGTTTGAAAGACTTCAGTTTTATTGTAATCTTTGCTCTGATTATAGCTGCATTCAGTTTAGGTAGAAACTAGCAATTTTGATGGAGTGTTTTTCTTTTTAAAAATATAATCTGGGGATTTGTTATATATTTCTGTACAACCCACCAGTTTGTTTGGTTTTTTTCTGTACATATTTCTGTACAACTCACCAGTTTCTTTGTTTTTTTGCCAGGAAAGAAATGGGTTAAAAATATACATTGTAGTATGTTACTATGGGTTACACTAGTGATAAAAATCACAATTGTTTTTTAAAGATTTTGTTTTAAAGTAAAATTGTAGAAAAAAGTGGGGAAATGTAACAGCAAAACAGGGAAAGGAAATAAGAGGCAACCAGGATCCAATTAGGGCTGTGCTTTGGATTCAGTTTATAGGAGATACTACAGAACTTTATTTATGTATTTATTTATTGGACTTATGTGGCCACCTATCTGATATACAATAACCCAGGATGGCTTATAGCAACAGCAATAAAATGTAAAAATAAGACAGCAGTATATAATCAAACTTTGTGCCATTGCATCATAATAACATCATTCCAGATGTATATTTTCTGAGCTCAACCATCCTAATGCAGTACTTGGGCAATGGTCAATACTTCATAGCCTTCTGGAAGGCTAAAAGGATATGGGCTCTTTCAGAGGAAAGACAATTTCATAGGGCTTTGACCATTACACAGCAATTATGCGTTCTAGGTTTTGCCAGATGCCAACATCTCCAGAAAGGGCCTCAAAGTGAAGTAAAATACTGACACAATAGTCCACTATTGTTGTTAATGTCCATCCTCACTTTTATGTGAGAATATAGTTCAATTAATATACAGTAATTAACAATTAATATACAGTAATTAATACTGAAATTTAATTTTAACATGTTAATAGCAATAGCACTTAGATGTATATACCACTTCACAGGGCTTTACAGCCCTCTCGAAGTGGTTTTTAGAGTAAGCATATTACCCCTAACAATCTGGGCCCTCATTTTATCGACCTTGGAAGGATAGAAAGCTGAGTCAACCTTGAGCCAGTGAGAATTGAATTGCTGGCATTTGGCAGAATTAGCCTGCAATACTGCATTCTAACCATTGTGCCACTATGGCTCTTAATATTAATATTCTGCTTTGTTAGCCATTATAACAAAAGGCAGAACAATAAACATATATTTTATATGATTTACTACAGTCTTCTGGTATTTGAATTAAAGGGGTCCAAAAAGATATGTGATGCTTTTAAATCCTTATATGCATATGCAGACTATTTGTTGGAATTTTCACTCCTAAACATTTTGATTTAATCTTATTATTAATTAGATTTTATATATACTCTCTCTCTCTGTGTATTTGTGTTTGTTTGTTTGCTTGTTTGTTATTTTGCCTTTAACCCAGCTATACCTCCAGCCATTAAATATTCTGCAATCATTTACACTCTGTTTCCTTAAAAAGTACATTTAGTGAAATGTTATCTTAACTTTTATCTTTACATTTTGTGTAATTTGTCTTTAATTAAATTATAAGCCTATGGGCAGAAATTTGCTAAATCAGTAATATATGCCTCATAAATATTAGCTGCTAGAATGCATGACTATAGTGATCTTAGTTGTATCTTTTAATGTTATAAAACTTGGCTGACATGTTGCTTGATGCTCTCCTTTCTTCACTTTCTAGAAACCAGTAATGTGAGAACAGAAATGATTTTTTGAAACTCATTATCATGGACCAAGGGAAAAGTACCCTACTTTATTTAAGCGGTTTTATTTCCCTTAATAAAGTAAGGTAGATCATGTCCATTCTATTCCATTCAGGACAATTCAAAAAAGATATTTAAGTCAGCCAAATATTAGACCTTTCTAAAATATGATTATGCATGTTTTTATAATTATAGGATACATAGAAAATAGCTTAATATGAAAGATTCCTAGGTATAAATGCATTTTAGTTCATAATCACACATGCACACAGCTATTCTCTGGAAGTTATCTTCTCTTGTTCAGCTTCCAAGTATTTGTTATTTGTCTTTATATGTGCTGTCATGCTTGGCAATAATTCCTATTCTGGCTCATTTCATGCTCTGTTCTCTGTGGTCATTTGACTTGTCTAGGTGTGAATTACACTGGATTGTTTTCAGGGACTTGCAAGATATAATTCTGAGGCTTACAATGGTTATAAAGTTATGCACTCTTTCATAGAAATAAACCCTCCTGAGCACTGTGAATGTTACTGTTATTCAACATGCTTATTAGGATTACCAGCTTCTTCTTTTATAAGATATTAAAATGTTACAGCTCAGTGTGGAGTAATCCTTAGAGAGCTGATGTTGTGGGAAGTTTAGTTGTGTTGATAGATTGAGGGCCATAGGCAAGATCCCTTATAAAGCCTCTAATATTTGTTCTCAGGAATATCACTGTGCAGCTTCTTTCTGTCCTGAAAACTTTCAAAACCTCTTCCTCACCAAAATCCTTTCCTTCTATTTCCCAGACATATGTACAAACATACATACATACATACAGCTTTGAGATTTGCTTGTACAAACATTAACCAAATAGCTGAGATTCCAACAAACTAGGGAATAGCAATAATGGTTCCCTTAGATAAAATGAATCAGGAATGACCTCACTAATTGTAGGCCAATCAGCCCATTGAACCTCATTAACAAATTAATGACAGGAATCTACTTACTGAACTCCATATCTCAGTGGTAGATAAATGAATAATTAATCCTGAGCAAGCAGGGTTTTAACCAGGATGATGTACTGTAGTCCATTGTTTAGCACTACAACATCTGGCCAACAAATATGCAAGTAATTCTGAGCTTACTTTATATGCAGCCTTGATTGATTTTAAAAAAGTGTTCAGTTACATGCCTTTAATAATACTTTAGGATGTTTCAATTGATCTATAGGTAAATAAATCTTGTTTCTAATTGATAAATTATATGAAAAAATTATATAAAGGTAACAATTTTCAACTCAAAAGGGCATCTTTCAGATTTCATTCAGTCATCCAAGGGGATAAAATACAAATGCATTTAGTTCCATTTTTTAAAAAGTATATTCTAACTGTCAACCCTGAAGCTGCCCTAGCTGAAGCCATCTTGGAGCTTCAGTATTGCCATTAGAGAAAGCTTGGGTTGTATAGTCAAAATAAAATACTTTCTCTTGGGAACCAAGGATTTTCTCATACCTGGCCAGAGAAAGGAGGAGTGATGTCACCAGAACAATGGACACTGCCTTGATTGGGCCATGTGACTGATTGTTTGGGATTGAGGGGAAAACTTTCATTATTAATTTGGTGAAAACTGAGGGACCTTTCAGAGTTGGTTTTCTCCAGATATGATATTTCCAATAAAGCTATTCTTTAAGGAATCTACCTGCCATGGAGTTTTGTTTGATGTGCAACTATTACTTGGAACCCTGACATTAACTTTAATGTTTAAAACTTGAGAAAGAGTTGACACCCACATACACAAACTATCTGATAAACAACTTCCAATATTATTTTATGCAGATGAGGGACTTTTCTTTTTGTTTTATATAGGTATGGAGCATGGCTCCTGTTGTAAAGAAGAACAATTGGTCTTTAATTATAATAAATTCAGACTTTTAGTTTTCTCCAATAAAAGGCAAAGGCACAAACAGAAAGCTGACTCTCACAAAGTCATCCATCTTAAATGTAATAATCTTGGTGGCTCACAACAACAACCAATAAACCAACAAACAAACACACTGTCAGCCTTCAAGATTTTAGCCTTCAAGACCTTCTCCCTTTGCATCTTTCGGCTGTCATAAGTAACAGGGGGAGGAGGGGGGATAGATGTGGGGAGTGAGCTGGAGGTGTTACAAAGTGGAACTGTATAAACTGGGGGGGGAGTACATTCTTGCTTAGGTTTATGTTTCTTGCTTAGTTTTTTATTCTCTGCGCAGCTGCAAACCTTTATCAAAATATGCCAAGGTCAACGGCCAGAAGTGTCATCACCACCTGAAGATATCCACATTATGACATTCACNACATAATGACATTCACAACTTTTAATTGGAAGAACCATTTGAACTATTGGGGGTGGGAACATTGCCATCACTTTGTTTATGTGATTTACGTGCTTATTTTCTCAGATTCAGAATTCTTTTGTTGCTACCACTTGACTTCCAGGAAAAGATATCTTTTCTCTAATTAAAAGAGTCTAAGTATTTATTTCTTGGATTTTGAATGGAACATCAGCTGACACATACACACACACACAAAGTTAAAACAACAGTCTGATATCTTTCAAAGAAAACAATGTATTTCCCACCACAGCAATACAATATCAGCATCCCCATCATAGCTCACCATCCTAAGAAAATATGGGCCTTCTTTCTTAGGGAGAAAGCTGATCCTTCTTGTTCATTTTCTGTCATTTATGTCCAGTTTTTGCCATTCAGATAAGAAACTCTCCCTCCATATTTTGAAAGTAGTATGGACACATCAGGATTCAAGGATGAAAGGAACGTATGTTAACACAACTATGGAAATATGTCCTGCATTTCTGCATCTGTGTCTAATGGTTAGCTTAACTGATGATCCGAAACAAACTAAGCAGAGTCAGACATACATAATTCTTGGATGGGAAACCATTAGGATCTCTGGACACCAGAAATTAGAAAGTTAGGGAAAAAAATCATGGAAGAAGAAGATGTCAAAATATTTCCATATTGTTGTTCTACTTCTATACTTTTAACAGATCATGGATTCTGGATGCAAAGATGCAGTTATCTTTTTACCATTTTCCTACCCTGCTGAGTACAGTAGTCCTTGACTTATGACCACAACTGAGCTCAAAATTTATGTTGTAAATGAGACTTTTGTTAAGTGAATTTTGCTTCATTAAGATCTTCTGGCCAGAGTTTTTAAGTGCATCATTGCAGTTGTTATGTTAAGGGTCTGTCACATTGGCCGACGGTTTTACAAAACGTTTGTAAAAAGGACACAGCGGACGAGAAAATGTTCCATCTGTTGTTATCCACTCTCAAAAATGCCCCGAATTTGCATAAGCAGAGTGGACAACAATAGAAAGGAACGGACAGGGGGGAGGATGTAGCCAGGATGTAAAACGGATGCTCCATGGAAGCCTAGTGGATGGAAGCGGATGGGAGTGGATGGCACATCTGCAGGGCTTCCAGGGGAGCACAGAGAAGCGGACGCACAGCGGAAGGAACGGATGCAGAGCGGATGTGAGCGGATACAGCGGATGCAGAGCGGAAGCCTAGCAGAAGCCTAGCGGATGCCTAGCGGATGCAAAGCGTTCACTGCGCATGCAGGGAGGATGCACTGCGTCAGCCCCGCAGATATAAAGGGAAGCAGCTCGCAAGCACGTCACCATTCAGAGGAAAGACCTGCTGCCAGACACAGCTCCAGCCAGCCAGCCAGCCAACCAACAACCATGGGG
>BHFT01070554.1:0-13524 GCA_004320025.1 Laticauda laticaudata | reverse complement strand
GCTATTCTCCAAAGCACCCGAAGGCCAGACAAGGAATAATGGATGGAAACTGAACAAGGAGAGATTTAACCTGGAAAAAAGGAGAAACTTTCTAACAGTAAGAACAGTCAACCAGCGGAACAGCTTTGCCTTCAGAAGTTGTGGGAGCGCCATCACTTGAGACTTTCAAGAAGAGATTGGACTGCCATTTTTTAGAAATGGTGTAGGGTCTCCCGCTTGGGCAGGGGGTTGGACTAGATGACCTACAATGCCCCTTTCAACTCTGATTACCTGTTATCTGTTACTGGGTCTCTGGGTATTCTAAATACAGGTAGCCCTTAACTTAAAGCCACAATTGATCTGCACATTTTTGTTGCTAAGTGAGACATTTATTCAGCGAGTTTTGCTCCATTTTACGACCTTTCATGCCACAGACATTGAGTGAATCACTGCAGTTGTTAAGTTAATAGCATGGTTGTTAAATGAATCGGGTCTCCCCATTCACTTTGCTTGCCAGAAGGTCTCAAAAGGGATCACATGACCACAGGACACTGCAACCGTCATGAATATGAGTCAGTTGCTAAGTGTTTAGATATTGATCATATGACCATGGGAGGTACTGCATGTCAGGTTTTACCGCACACTATTAGATGTTAGAAACAACCCCCCAAAGTCACATTCTCTAATAGAAGCAATTCAACATTGCTTGATGTCATAAATCTGCACCTCAAGGGGCCTCAGCAAGGTCAGCTCGTTTTTCCACAGGAAGAAGAACCACCTAGCCTAAACAACTCTCTCTATCTCCATTTCTCCCCACCTTCAGAATGTAGCAAGCCCGAAACCCTTCCCCCATGTCCGCCAAAAAGAAAGTAAGAAAAAGAATATATACTATGTACTAAACCTAACCAAAAATGGCTACACATATGTCAATTTCGATTTTGACACTGCAATGATCCTAAGCATGAAAAACAGTCATAAGTTACCTTTTTAATCTTAAAACTTCATTTGCTCACTAAATGAACTGTTGTAAATCAAGGATCTCTTGCTTGAGTAGGGGGCTGGACTAGAAGACCTCCAAGGCCCCTTCCAGCTCTAATTCTGATTCTGAGGGTTATCTGTACGTGACTAAAGCATCAAGTTGCCAACTCCTTTCTTATTAAATAAGAAGGTACAAGAACCCTGCGGATCGATTCTAGTCTAAGGTTCTGTATCATACAGCGGCCTTCCAAATTCATTCAAGAAGGTTGAAGGCAAAAAAAAAAAAAATGGGTTGCAGGGGAGAGAAAGAGAAGAAGCAAGGGAAGGAGGGAGAGAGAAAAAGTGACTGCATAACACTCTTCTAGGTAAACTCCTTCTGAAGCTGAAGGCAATATACAGCCATTTATTTATTTATTTTATTTTATTTTGTCAGGCAAGTGTTAGATTACAGGTATAAGTATAAACATGGTTATGAATACATAAAATGGATACGAATTTTAAAAAAAGAAACAATAGGACAGGGACAATAAGCATGTTGGTGCGCTTATGCACGCCCCCCTACAGACCTCTTAGGAAAGGGGTGAGGTCAATAGTAGACAGTCTAAGATTAAAGTTTTCAGGGTTTGGGGAAGAAGCCACAGAGTCAGGTAGAGTATTCCAGACATTGACCACTATGTTGCTGAAATCATATTTCCTGCAATCAAGTTTATTAGCTTTTTTTTGTACAAAGTTCCTTTTATGGGCTCAGCATTTCCCCCAATTCAAACCTCCATTAGCTTCAATGTGTTTAAATACTGCGAGAGAACAAAAATAATAATTCTAGACAGATGTTTTATACTTATGCAGATCTTACATGGTCTTTTGTACCACCCATCTTTTCTGATAAATTCAAAAATACAAAAATATATTGTAGTCCTTCCCCGTAGAATTGCACTCTTATTTCCAAATCATTTTCTGTGAGTAACATAATCTACAACAACCGCATAGAGCTAAACATTCATATGTTGATTGCAAATACATACCTCAGACATCGGATCAGCGCTGCAAGTGTGGCAGAAGACAGGTGAATAGATGAACACGCTTCATGCAAGTTTACTTGTTGAAGTTTGCACGGCTGTTTCTACCTGTACAAAGGCATTGAGATTTACAGGGAAAGCACTCTTGGAGTGTGTTGACGTTTCTACACAATGGGCTGGGTTTGTTTAAACCAAGCAAAAAGTTCCTCCTGGGGCTTTTACATTGCAGAGGTCATATTTACTTTTAATTTTCCTCAGTGTTCAGGGCAGGAAGCATGTGCGAATCGGTCCACACCCTGCTACACTTTATTTGGGGACTTTCCAAGGAGCAGCAGATTTTCAAATCTGATAGTGTTGCATTCAGCAGCAGGGACCAGGCTGAAGCTGAGAATAAATAATTCAGCTGAGAAACCCATCTACCATACAATCCCTGACACTCAGTCCTAAAATCCCTAGGATTGAAGCATTAGACAGACAATTAACATGAGATAATAGTCTGTATATATTCTCAGTCAGGGGTGGGATGCAGATATTTTTACCACCGGTTCTGTGGGAATGGCTAGGTGGGCATGGGCATGTGTCTGGGTGGGCATGGCTTCATTTATTTTTTGCAGCACTCCCTCCCACATGCCATTTTTTTTTTTTGCCTCCTGGGCCTCAGGGAAGCCTCTTGTGAGGGGGCATTTTTGCTCCCAGGAGGCTTCCCTGAGACCCAAGAAGGCAAAAAAATGGAGCATGGGAGGGAGTGCTGTAAAAAAATAAAAATGAAGCCACGCACATAGAACTGGTAGGAAAAATATTTGCAGCTCCCCCCACACATACACGTGTGCCCCTTTTTGCCTCCTGGGCCTTAGGAAAGCCTTCTGGGCCAAGCAGTAAGACAGCGAGGGGGATCCCGGCACAGCTGATCGTCAAAACACCTGATTGTCAGGAAGGGGGGAGAAATACATTAACGAGTGACAGGGCAGAGGAGAATGCAGTCAGCGATGTCAGGCATGCATACGATGTCACGCATATGTGATAAGGACTGACTGAGTGAGGAGGCATGATTTGCCAGTTCTCTTAACTGCACAGAATCATAACAACCGGTTCTATAGAACCGGTCCAAACCTGTAGAATGCCACCCCTGTTCTCAGTCATCCAGGTCATTGTTGTCGCAAAGGTGCTTTTTCAGGAGGCAACTGGATTTCCTTGTTTTTTTTCTCTGAAGACATTTCACTTCTCATACAGAGTTGAAGAAGCTTCTTGGATGAGAAGTGAAACACCTTCAAAGAAAAACAAGAAAGTCCAGTTGCCTCCTGAAAAAGCACCTTTGGGATAGCATTAGATAATGGCACATAAATGAAAGCAGCTTTTCTTTGGCTTGGTTTCATTGATTTAAATATTGCTTTACAGGTAGTGCTTGACTTACGTCCACAATTGAACCCCAAATTTCTGTTGCTAAGCAAGATGGTTGTTAAGTGAGTTTTACCCCATTTTACAACCTTTCCTGCCACAGTTGTTAAGTGAATCACTGCAATCAGTAACTTAATAACACGGTTGTTAAGTGAATCTGGCTTCCCCATTGACTTTACTTGTCAGAAGGTCACAAAAAGGGATCCTATGATCCCAAATGTCAGTGGCCCAGCATCTGAATTTTGATCATGTGACCATGCAGATGCTGCAATGGTTGTAAACATGAAAAAGGATCAAAAGCAGAGGTGGCATTCAGTAGGTTCTGACCAGTTCTGGAGAACAGGTAGCTGCCACCAAGCCACACCCACAGAACCGGTAGTAAAAAATATTTGAATCCAACCACTTGCCATAAGTCACTTTTTTCAGTGCCATTGTAACTTTGAATGGTCAGTAAACAAACTGTTGTAAGTTGAGCACTAGCTATAGTTAGTTTCATAAAGAAATCCCCTTCTCAAATGTTCATATCCAGGATTGGGGCTATTTATTAGTCTCCACAATAACAGACTTACCACATGTCCAAAATTGTCAAGGAATGTAATTTTGTGGCTGATACATTTAAATAGAAATACAATTATTGTGGAGAACTTATGTGGAAAAGGTGGGAGAAGTGTAATTCAGTAGGCTAGTCTTACATGAAGGACATAAAACTATGCTTCCACAGAAGCATATACTCTTATTATATTCATATACTCTTATTATATTCTTCCACAACAGCAAAAAAAATCCCCTTTCCCTTCCTAATTAACTCATGGAACACCTGGCCTTCAGAAGTTGTGGGTTCTCCATCACTGGAGGCTTTCAAAAAGAGACTGGAGAGCCATTTGTCTGGAATGTATAGGCCAAGGGTCTTCATACTTGGCAAGTTTAAGACTTGTGGACTTCAACTCCCAGAATTCCTGAGCTCACATGACTGGAGGAGGAATTCTGGGANCTTCAACTCCCAGAATTCCTGAGCTCACATGACTGGAGGAGGAATTCTGGGAGTTGAAGTCCACAAGTCTTAAAGCTGTCAAATTTGAAGACCCCCTGCTGTAGGGTCTCCTGCTCAAGCAGGGGGTTGGACTAGAAGACCTCCAAGTTCCCTTCCAGCTCTATTATTTTATGTTGTATGCAATGTATTTTGGTTACTTCAGCCAAGGCTGTTTTTGTCCTGCATAGTCAGCCTACACTAGGGGTGTCAAACTGGTGGCCCAAGGGCCGGATATGTCACACATAGGCCATGCCCACCCCAGCTCCAAGAATGGGAAAAACGTCATGAAACGTCATGTGATGGGGTAAGTTTGACACCCGTGGCCTACCAGAAGTAATATTCAGCAGGTTCTGACCAGTTCTGGAGAACCGGTAATGGAAATTTTGAGTAGTCTGGAGAACCAGCAAATACCACTCTGACTGTAGATTTTACAGTATCCTTCCACGCCCACCAAGCCATGTCCACAGAACCGGCAGTAAAAAAAAAAATTGAGTCCCACCACTGTGACCTACACTGTGATGAGGAGCCATGCAGGAGTGTCATTTTTTTTGCCCCCTGGAATACAGGTCTAGCAGCTTGTTTCCATTGCCAGAAAGCAAAAAAAAAACAAAAAAAAACAAACCCAGCCTGCGATTTGAGAGGTTCAGTTATAAATAGGTGAAAACTCCCTTCTCAGGAATGTTTATTTATTGCTACTATATACAAATCATTTGAGGCTGATTAGCGCTACAGTGTTTAAGCTAGCTTCAGTTTCAGCTTTGACTTTTTTTCATTATGGTTCACCATCTTGAGTGTCCTATGAACTGAATATAATTAATAAAAATAAGTTTAAAAAAATATTTGCAAAGGACCAGTAGAGGATTGTGGACTTTGGGATATTTAAAGTTCCTTTCCTGTTTAAACTTTAATAGAATAACAGAATAACGGGGTTGGAAGGGATTTTGGAGGTCATCTAATCCAACCAGATGTTCATGAAGGAAACCCTACACCATTTGAAACAAATGGTTGCCCAATCTCTTCTTTAAAAAATCTTCAGTGTTGGGGCACACACAACTTCTGGAGGCAAACTATTCCATTTATTGTTTTAAATGTCAGCCAATTTTTCCTTAGTACTAGGTTATTTCTCTCCTTGATTAGTTTCCAACCATTGCTTCTTGTCCTGTCCTCAAGTGCTATGGAGAATAGCTTGACTCCCTTTTCTTTGGGGCAGTCCCTGAGATATTGGAAGACTGCTATTACATCATCCCTAGTCTCCCCCCCCCCCATTAAATTAGAATATCCTATTCCAGCAACCATTCTTTAAATATTTTAGCCTTCAGTCCCCTAATCCTCTTTGTTGCTTTTCTCTGCACTTTTTCTAGTGTCTCAACAACTTTTTTACATCGTGGCAACCAAACTAGATGCAGTATTCCAAGTGTGGCCTTACCAAGGCATTATAAAGTGGTATTAACACTTCACATGATCTTGCTTTTTATCCCTCTGTCAGTTTGATTTATGAGTATGTCAGCTGAATAGAATGGAAACAAATAGGAGCTGGATTCCAACAAGAAAACTTGTAGTGCACTTCTATCATCACAACCATCATTAAAAAAAAATATCCTCTGCTGCTTAATGACTGCCGTAAAGTTATTTGGTTTGATTCGTGGTAATTGGAAGGGTCCTTGGAGGTCTTCAAGTCCACCTTCCTGCTCAAGCATGAGACCCTATACCATTTTAGACAAGTGGCTGCCCAGTTTCTCCTTAAAAACCTCCAGGGATGAAGCACCCACAACTTCTGAAGGCAAAGCTGTTCCACAAGTTAATTGTCCTTGGAAGTTTCTCCTGAATTCCAAGTTGCTTTTCTCCTTGATCAGTTTCCTTCCATTGTTTCTTGTCTGGCTTTCTGGTGCTTTGGAAAATAACTTGTTCCCTTTCTTCTTGTGGCAGCCCCTCAGATACTGGAAAACTACTATCATGTCCCCCCTAGTCTTTTTTTTCTCTAGACTAGCCAAACCCCTGCAACCATTCTTCATATGTTTTAGTCTCCAGGTCTTTCATCTTCTTAGTTAGTCTTCTCTGTACTTCTTCCAAAGTCGCAACATCTTTTTTGTAATGTAATGACCAAAACTGGATGTGGTATTCCAGGTGTGGTCTTATGAAGATTTTATAAGGTAGTACTCATACTTCATACAATTTTGATTCTATGCCTCTGTTTATACCAGGGGTCGCCAATCTTTTGGACCTCAGATCCAAAGCTCATACTTTTAAATCCGACAGACCGGAGACCTTGGGAAAATCCCCCCCAAAAAGTCTGCAGGAAAATTCCCCATCCCATTTTCCAACCGATCGATCATTCTTTATTTGGGATTGCAAGATACCGTCTCCAGCTCCCTTCTCAGGGGGAGAGAGAGAAAGAGACTTTTGGGTTCAAGCAAGGAAAGCAGCAGAAGCAGCAGAAATATTTCTTTCTCTCCTCTAAACTCTGCCAGAAATTAGTTTTTGCCGGTGCAACCTCTTGGAGCAGGATGCCTTGCAGGGTCCCAAAGACTCATTTCTGGTGGTTTGGGGGAGAGAAAGAAAGACTTTTGCTGTTTTCCTTGCATGCAGCCAAAAGCAGAAGAAGAAAGAAGCGGAAAGAAACAGCCCGGTGGCCAGGCGAGGCACATGGTGTGCGTGCGGCAAGTTCCCCCCCTCCGCCCTTTCCCCCCTCTCCTCACTACCTTGTGTTGTTCACAATGCAACCCTTGTGCTCCCACGCAGCCTGGATTAATAGCTTTGGGAGGTGCTTTGGGGGTGACATTTCTCTGTGGACCACCAAAATTTTCTCACGGACCACTAGTGGTCCCTGGCCCACTGGTTGGCGACCACTGGTATTTACAACCAAGGATTGTATTAGCTTTTTTGGCTTCTCCACATTAAAATTTGTTGGATAGGGCCCATTGCTCCAGTCTGTCAAGATCCTTATTCTTTCTTATTCTTGTGTCCAGGGCTTGAGCTTGTCTTTTAGGGTATTGTCCATTCCTGCCAGCCTATTGTCATCTGCAAATTAGTGGATTAACTGTTTCTTTAACATTTTTCTTGTTATAAATATGGTTAAAAGAAACCTTTAAAATTATATTTGACTTTTGTTGCAAGTCTATTTAGTCTGAGTTTTGCTTTCCTGACTTCATCTTTGCAGATTCAGACTATCTGCTGATACTCTGCCTTAGTTATGTGTCCCTCTTTCCATTTTTTTTGTACTTTTCCTTTCTGTCTTTCAGTTTATCAGAGAGATCTTTGTGCAACTATACTGGTTTCTTTTTGGATTTCTTGGTTTTCTTTTTCAGTAATATTGTGCTGGACTGGCTTTTATGATCATATTTTTTTCAGTTTCCCATGCTTTTTGAATTGTTTTCCCCTTTAGGGTTTTCATCAATGGAATCTTTCCTAGTCTCTCTCTGAGTGTGTTAAAATCATCTGTTTTAAAGTTTAAGACACTGTTTAGATTATGATCTGTTGCTTGTGTTTGCATTATATTGAACTCTAATATGATGTGGTCACTCTCACCCAAGGTTCCGGCAACTTCAACTCCCTCTATCACTTCTCCATAAATAAGAATTAAGTCCAGTATAGCTTTTCCTCTAATTCCCTCCTCTACCTTTTGTCAGCTAGGTTGGTTAGGAATCTGTTGGATCTCCCACTTGCTACAGAATTTGTCTCTCAGTTGATATCAGAGTAGTTAAAGTCTCCCATTACTACTGTGATATGTTTCCTATATGCATTTGTTAACTGGTTGGCAAAAAATTCATCCATTTCTTCTGATTGGTTTGTCTTTTTATATTGACCTATCTGTACTCCAGCGGGTTTTTTTTATCTTGAGATTGTGATTCTGTAGATATGTAGTGATCTCTTACATATAGTGCGACTCCATTTTCTCTTTTTTTACATCTGTTCCTTTTGTACAATTTGTATTCATCCGTTAGTACAGTCATGAGTTTCATTCCACCGGGTTTCTGTAATGGCAACTACATCATACCTATCCTCGTGTACTATTGCTTCTAGTTTACCCTGTGTGTTCTCTAAAGTTTAAGTCTTTGTATATAAGCATTTGAAACTTTTATGCCTGTCTATGGGTATGTGGCTCAGAGACTTGGTGGTTTCAGTGGCTAAGATGCTGAGCCTGTCGATCAGAAGGGCCAGCAGTTCGGAGGTTTGAATCCTTAGCACTGCATAACAGAATGAGCTCCTTGTCATTCTTACTTGTCCCAGCTTCTGCCAACCTAGCAGTTTGAAAGCATGTAAAAATGCAAGTAGAAAAATAGGGACCACTTTGGTGGGAAGGTAACAGCATCCTGTGTGCCTTTGGCATTTAGTCATGCTGGCCACATGACCATGGAGACGTTTTCGGACAGCGCTGATTCTTCAGCTTTGTAATGGAGATGAGCACTGCCCCTAGAGCCAGAAATGACTAGCACGTATGTGCGAGGGGAACCTTTATCTTTACCTGTGGGTATGTTTCCTGCATTTCCTATTTGGTGTTTAAGATTTTTTTCCTTCATCACTCCCTACCTCATTGTTTGATTTCTTTTCTTGGGGTTTATGATTGGTCTTGTGTTCTAGAGACTCTAAAGGTTGGTCATTCTCCTTCCTTGATTTTAGTTCAAAATCCTTCTGATGAGCTGAACCAGGCATTTTCCGAGTACATTTTCCCCTATTTTTGTGAGGTGCAGCCCATCCCCTGTTAAGAGTCCTTCACTGTAGATCATGCAGTCCATGGTCCAGGAAACCAAACTTCTCTTGTCAACACCAACCCTATAGCTAGTGGATTATTTTTAGAATTCTTCCCCTTCCCCCACAATGGCTGTTGAACTTTCTTTGGGAGTACTGATGCTTTCTTCCTGAAAACACATCCCAACATTTCTATACCCTTTATGAGACCTTCCTGCCTATTTCTAAGTTTGCTTTCTTACTGGTTCCAGCTCACAGTTCAACACAGTGAGCTTTTTCAGAGGTTGCTCATGCTTGTTTATGGGCATACAGTAGCATAACTTTTGCACACTTCTGCATATTTCTAGATGCTTCAAATATCTAAGTAGATATCCAAATATATCTACTCCTGCCTTTTTTTTCTGCCTTTTCCAAAGAAGGCAGCTCATATTGGTGTGTTTCCTTTCCTTTTCCTGGCATGTCCCCAAATCACCATAGCTATTTCTTATATTGCCTCCATAACATACATCCAGGCCATCTTTTCTCTTTATGTATTTATACCCTTCCTGATCTACCTTAGGCACCCTCAGTCATTGTTTTAAAAGAGAAACCTAGCATTTAATAGTAAATTCATTTTTATTCTTGTGCCCAGGCCTGAAGCAGATTGAAGTTGTTATCCTGCAAGTTTCTGGCTGTCCCAATAAATAGATGTCTGGAGCAAATATGTTGCTTACAACATTCCTTGGTTTACAGTTGAATCAAAAGGATTCAATCTACCCAGTAAGACCTGTCCAATCCTCACTAGGATTAGGATCCAACAGGGCAAGTGTGTTAGTCTCCTCCAGAAATGGGGAAAGCTATGAAAGCTTCAGAATGCAGCTGTAGTGCTCCAAAGCAGTGTGACATATTGTGGTAACAATGGCTCTAAGCACATAACAGGGAAATAGGAGAGACTTTCTGTATGCAACTCCATCATATACCATATAAACCAGAGGTGGTATTCAGCAGATTCTGACCAGTTCTGGAGAACCGCTAGCGGAAATTTTGAATAGTTCGGACAACCAGCAAATGCCACCTCTGACTGGCTCTGCCCCCATTTATTCTCTGCTTCAGAGTCCCAGCTAATTAGCTGGGTCTTTTTTTGTTTACCTGCACAGGAGAACGGAGCTGGAAAGCAGGTAAGTGGGGTGGGGAGGGAACAGGATTTTGCAGTAACCTTCCCCTGCCATACCCACCAAGCCACACCACACCACACTAGGGGTGCGATTCAAATTTTTTAACAACTGGTTCAGTGGGTGTGGCTTAGTTGGTGGGTGTGGCTTGGTGGTCATGTGACTGGCTGGGTGTGGACAACTCAACATTACTCACATTGAGGCACGCATCTCCTCGCCTGGCCTCTCATGACTGTGGGGATGCTGCAACAGTCATAAGTGTGAAAAATGGTCATAAGTCACTTTTTTCAATGCCATTGTAACTTTGAATGGTCACGCCACACAAACAAAGTAGCAGCAAAGGAGGGGAAAAAAACTCTAGGGACATTCCTGAGACAGGAAGTCTAGTCCTGCCAAGAATGTAATTAGGGTTAACGAAGAGGCAGTTTCTGTAAGCAACACCAGAATGTTTCCTTCCTGGCTTCCTTACAGGATTAGGCCAGTAATTTCTTCTAACAACCAGTTCTCTGAACTGCTTTGAATATTAACAACCAGTTCTAGCGAATAGGTGCAAACCTGTAGAATCCAACCCCTGCACCATACCCGCCAAGCCATGCCCACAGAACCATTAGTAAAAAAAAAATGAATCCCACCACTGATCATAATATACTATCTACTCCAGGGCAGGGGTGGGCTGCTGGGGCTTCATAGGGATTTGGGAGAGCCCCTAGGTAAGACTCTATGCAATTCAGAGAATTCCCAAATCCCACTCCTTGGCTGGCCTTGCCCACCCTGCCTCGTCCCTCCCAGGAGTCTCCACATGGCCCGTTTTGGATGCAGGGAAATGCAGGACATGCGCAAAGGCTCATGGAGAGTGAGAAACAGGCCTCCTGGAAGTTTGGAAAGGCTGGAAATGGGCCCATTTCTGGCTTCCAGAGAGCTTCAGAAACCCATGGAAGCCATTTTTACCCTCCTGGAGGCTCGAGGAAAGCCTCCGGAACCTGGGGAGGCAAAAATGCACCCCCTCCCACCATGGTGCAAGAGGCTGACTAGGGCATGCCCACCCTGGCCACACCCACCCAGAAACTGGGCAGGGAACCTTTTGCTAAAAATTTTGGAGCCCACCCCTGCTCCAGGGGTCCCCAAACTCTTCAGCTCATTGACTTCTTCATATAGTTTCAGATTGTTCATTGATCTCCAAATATTTATTATATGAAAATAATTGATTCTACTTTTAGTAATAATATTACAAACAATAGATAAATGAGGCTGGTAACACCACACAAGTGATAAGGATAACTCAAAGCCACTCTCACTGGCAGTTGACTTTGCAACACGAAGCAATACCGTCTTGCCAGTGGCTGCTCTCATCTTCAAGACTATGGATTGGCATAGAGCTCTATAGAAACCACAAAAGATTAATTGACCCCAATTGAACTATCCTTTCTCAATCACCTATTGACCCCGAGACATGTACTGATCCCATTTGATCTCCTCAGCCATTCATCAACCCCTTGGATAGTTCCCTCAATATTGTCCACTTTTGGAACCCTGATCTAGGCCTTTCTTCAAGGCTCCACATTCAACACAGGTGGGCATGAGAAGAATAACCATTTTTCTCCTGACACAACCAAAGAGGTTACCTGGCATTGATATTATAGCTTTTTTTCACTGCCTCGTGACCCTGGTGAAGACCATTTTATTGCCTCAGGTTTTATCATCTGAATTAGTGTTGTTTTATGACGTGAGTCTTTTGCTATTATTTTGTTACTGGGATATTTAATGGAGGTTGCCATTGCTCCTCATTCTTAACTCATGGTATTCTCTGAACCTGTCTTCTCTGCTTCATTCTGTGTTCTACTGTTTCATTTTCTTCATGAAATGTTTTTATAGATTCACAGAAGGGGAAAGTCCTCTCTTGAAAATATTTGATATCTGGCAGTAGGAGAGCGGCTCTTCTTTGTTTCACTGATTTGGAAATATGAAAAGTTTCAGTGATGGGTACTACCCATCAGATGTAAGGGTGTGTCGTTCATAATAGCAACATTTGGTTCCAAAAATGTTTCCCCCACTCCCCCAGCTGCATTCAGCTTCAGAGTAGAAAATCCTAAGATTGAGATACTCAGCGTTACATCTGATAAAACTCCAAGGTTCAGCCAACTTTCGTTTTAAGGCCATAAAAAGACATTTGGAATTTTTCAGTGGGAACATTGCCAAACCCTTTGTTTTTAATACCATGGAGAGGAAGCTGAGAAGCAAAATGAAAATAACTGTTTTACAAACACAGGAAACTCCTTCAGAGTAAATAAGAGTGCGGTCTTGCACACACACCATTTTTCCTTCCTTTGCTATATATTAATCTCCGGCAACACACCCATGCTTACAGTGTCTCTACATTCTTTAAAAGATAGCTGTTTAATTCAGAATGCTGTCCCTTAAATTCATTTAATTTCAGGATTTATAGCCCTGATTTTGATCTTGCATTTTCTTTTGTTAAAGCAAACTTAAAAACACAAGCAGCTTTATGGACCTCATTCACATTTACTCCTTTTTCAGGTTTGTCCTTTACTTTTTCCAAGATGGTATGGTCACTATACCCATACTACCTGCTACTTTAATGGATAATAAGCCTGCTTTTGGCTCCATCACTAATCTTATCCTGAAAGTGGCCTTCATACCTTTATAAATTCCAACAACAGGCTTCGTTCAATCCTCAAGTCACTTAGATTTCATTGTACTGCAGTTGCTCCACAGGTGAGGTTTAGACTTAATAGCACTCGTAATTTGCTCTGGCGAGTCAGATAGCAATAGCACTTCAACTTATATACCACTTCATTGTGCTTTACAGCCCTCTCTGAGCAGTTTACAGAGTCAGCCAACTGGCCCCAACAATCTGGGTTCTTATTTTACCCACCTCGGAAGGATGGAAGGCTGAGTCAACCTTGAGCCTGATGGGATTTGAACTGCAAATTGCAGGCAGCCGGCAGTCAGCAGAAGTAGCCTGCAGTATTGCACTCTAACCAGTGCACCGGCATGGCTGAGATGAGGAGCAAATGGTAATTCTTGGTAGACAACCATGATTTGGTCATCACGCAGGACAGCTAAAGCCCATGTCACACTGGCCAACACACTGGCCAACACACTGGCCAAAAAGGACACAGCGGACAAGCAAAATGTTCCATCCGTTGTTATCCGCTCTTAAAAGGGGCAAAATTTTGCATAACCGGAGTGGATAACACGGACGCGGGGAGGACGCAGGGAGGATGCAAAGCGGATGCGGAACGGAAGCCCAGCAGATGGAAGCGGATGG
>BHFT01070553.1:0-11941 GCA_004320025.1 Laticauda laticaudata | reverse complement strand
GTAGAGTAGAGTAGAGTAGAATAGAATAGAATAGAATAGAATAGAATTCTTTCTTGGCCAAGTGTGATTGGACACACAAGGAATTTGTCGTGGTGCAAATGCTCCCAAGATACAGAGGTCAAGAATCATAGGTTTAGAAGTAGAAGCAGTCATAGAGTACTATAAATCATACTAGGAAACAGATATATATAGGAAACATATAAAACATATAAATCATACCAGGAAACATAATAATAAGCTAGGGCCTATCAAATCACACTAGTAAACAGTCAATAAAATAATAATTTAAAAAATTGTAAGGATACCAGCAAGAAGGTTACAGTCATACAGTCACAAGTGGGAGGAGATGGGTGAAAGGAAGGATGGAAGGCTTAACAGTAATAGTAGTACAGACTTTGTAAATAGGTGAACAGTGTTGAGGGGATTATTTGTTTAGCAGAGTGATGGCTTTGGGGAAAAAAACTGTCCTTGTGTCTAGTTGTTCCGTTGTGCAGGGCTCTGTAGTGTCATTCTGAGGGTAGGAGTTCAAACACTATATATCCAGTCTTTCTGACTCGTGCGGGATGCAGGTCCTCGACTGAAGGCAGGTGGGTAGCCATTGTTTTTTCTGCAGTCCTCATTGCCCTCTGGAGTCTGGGTCTGTCCTGTTGGGTTGCAGAACCGAACCAGAAAGTTCTAGAGGTGCAGATGACAGACTCCATCATTTCTCTGTAGAACCGGATCAGCAGCTCCTTTTGGGCAGTTTGAGCTTTCTGAGTTGGCGTAGAAAGAAACTTCTTTGTTGGGCTTTTTTGATGACAGCTTTCATGTTAGGCGTCTCTAACATCAATTAAGAACAATCAAACAGTGAAATGGCCTCCAGAAGTTGTGAATGCTCCAACACTGGAAGTTTTTAAAAAGGGACTGGATAACCATTTGCCTGAAGTGGTATGGAGTTTCCTGCCTGAACATGGGGTTGGACTAGAAGACCTCCAAGGTCCCTTACTTGTTCTTTTATTCTTGACTCCTTGTGAGATCTCAAGTTGTTGCCTGAAAGTAGGAACCTGTATTAACACAGACAACCATTTTTAGGGTTCAGTGTAATGGAAGTGTAGCTTGCTGCAGGCGTCTTCACTCACCGGGAAGAAGGGAGAGAATGCCAAGGGCAGGAGGCTCTGGGCAACGACGAGATGCGTTGTTTCCCCCCACGCATTGGATTCATCCAAGGCTGATCTGGGTTTCCTTCTATCCCCCTTCATGTCCCTTACACGGGTGGGCTTCTCCCCTCTCCCTAGAGGGTGTGCCTGCTGTGCAGGGAAGGTGTGTGTTTGTGTAAAACTGCCATGTCTATCGCACTCCTTTTATGGCACAGGTAGTGCTCAACTTAGGGCCACAATTCAGCCCAAAATTCCTGTTGCTGACACATTTGTTGAGTTTTGCCCCATTTTAGAATTTTTTTTTGCCACCGTTGTTAAGGGAATCGCTGCAATTGATTGGTTAATAACACAGTTGCTAAGTGAATCAGGCATCCCCATTGACTGTGCTGGTCAGGTCACAAAAGGGGATTGCATGACCCCAGGGCTCCGGGACACAGGACTCCAAAACATATGAAGACCAGTTGCAGGGACTGGGCCTGGCTAGTCTGGGAAGAGAAGGACCAGGGGAGACAGGAGAGCAGGATTCAAATATTTGGGGGGCTGCCCCAGAGAGGAGGAAGGGGNGGATTCAAATATTTGGGGGGCTGCCCCAGAGAGGAGGAAGGGGGTCAAGCTATTTTCTAAAGCATCTGAAGGCCAGACAAGGAATAATGGATGGAAACTGAACCAGGAGAGATTCAACCTGGAAATAAACTTTCTGACAGGGAGAACAATCCATCCATGGAAGAGAAGTTGCTTTTGGAAGTGCTGGGAGTGCCATCAGTTGAGACCTTCAAGAAGAGACTCAACTGCCACCCATCAGGAATGGTGCCTGGCAGGGTAGTGATGGGATTCAATTTTTTTTTTACTCCTGGTTCTGTGGGCATGGCTTAGGTGATGGGTGTGGCTTGGTGGTCATGTGATTGACTGGGCATGGCTTGCTGATTGGGTACGGCTTGGTGGGCGTGGCAGGGGAAGGAACCTGCAAAATCCCTCTTCCCTCCCCACCCCACTAACCTGCTTTCCAGCTCCGTTCTCCTGGGCAGGGCAACCAAAGGAGACCCAGCCGATCAGTTGGACCTCAGTGGGGGGCAGATGGGGCTGGTGGGGCCAGTCAGGGGTGGGATTGACCAGTTCTCTAAATTACTCAAAATGTCCCCTACCGGTTCTCCAGAACCGGTCCAAACTGTCTGAATCCCACCTCTGGTGCAGGGGTCTCCAACCTTGGCCACTTTAAGACTTGTGGACTTCAACTCCCATAAGCAGGATGAGGAATTCTGGGATTTGAAGTCCACAAGTCTTAAAGTGGCCAAGGTTGGAGACCCCTGGTGTAGGGTCTCCTGCTTGGGTGAGGGTGGGGGGGTTAACTCTCTTAATCTGCTAAATTGTCATAAATATGAACCAGTTGCCAAGCATCCAAATATTCATCATGTGATTCTGCAATGGCCGTAAGTGTGAAAACTTGTCATAGGTCACTTTTTTCAGCACTGCTGTAACTTCGAATGGTTCCCTAACTGTTGTAAGTCAAGGACTGCCTGTATGTCAGGATTGATCCTAATGGGTTTACTTCCACAAGTAAGGTGGGACGTATTGAGTTTCCAAACTCCTCTGCAGTCCCTTTTCTGTTCAAGAGGATCGGGGCGACTTCAGGGGGGTTCAAATCCATCTGGAATATTAGCCGGCAAGGCAAGACGAATGTTAGCACTGCAGAAATGAGATTTTTTTAAAAAGAGTGAGAGCATATTAATAATAGACTGCAGAGATTCCCAGTCTTCCAGGTCCTGGTTGTCCAAAAAGTGCTTTTTCAGGAGGCAACTGGGCTTTCTTGTTTTTTCTTTGAAGACGTTTTGCTTCTCATCCAAGAAGCTTCTTCAGCTCTGACTGGATGGTAGAGGAAGGGAAGGATTGATACTCCTTGCAGACAGTTGGTCATTTACATCCTTTTAGAAGGTCACTGAGGCCACTTGGAGATTTAATCTGTGTCATTGGGGTCACCTGAGTGGTGCAAATGGTTCCTGTAGTCTGCAATGTTTGCCTCTGGAGTCCAGTGACCTGCTAAAAGGATGCAAATGACCAGTTCTGTCTGCAAGGAGTATAAATCCTTCCATTCCCCACCATCCTGTCAGAGCTGAAGAAGCTTCTGGAATGAGAAGTGAAACAAGAAAGCCCAGATGCCTCCTGAAAAAGCACCTCTGGGACAACCAGGACCTGGAAGACTCAGAATCTCTACCGACTTTTAGCTGTACAATTTGGGATGAACCCCCTTCGAATGGTGTGGGAGTAGGAGGGAATTACTAGAGGGGAAAATAATTGCAGACCACAGGAACCATTTGCACAACTCAGGTGACCCTGGGGACACAAATAAATCTCCAAGTGGCCTCAACAACCCTCTGAAAAGTTGCAGATTCTGACTTCTCTGCTCCCGGGAGTGAAAGGGATAGATACACCATCTCCTCCGCCTACAAGCTGTGGTATCTGTCTCTTTGTTTGCAACTTGTAGTATCATGCAGGCAGCATAATGAGTAGGCCTGCTGATGATTCATTGAGACACAACAGAATGTTTGCAAATGTGGGTATTAAATGATGGTTAGCATTATCTGCAAAGTTCTTAAACCATAATTATAGTTGCAAGATGAGCTCATTTGCTGTTCTGAAGTGACAAGTAGCAAAACAAAGCTAACGTGTTTTTGCAGAGAGAAGAGAACTTGGCTTCAGTGTTAGGGGAGTCAAATATTAATAACTCATTTAGTCATATATTCCTCGGCCTTTTATCTCCCACAGTCCATCCACAGCCGAGGCCTATTAACATCTAAGCTAAAGCTAAGCTGAGAGAAAAGTAAGGTTCTACATTGAGACAAGAAAAGCCTAACGCAACTTATGGATTAGGTGAAACTTAGTTCAATAGCAGTGACCGCGAGAGGGACCTTGGACTCCTTAAACATGAGCCAGCTGTGTGCAGCAGCAGCCAATAAAGCCAACCCAATCCTGGGCTGCATTCATGGAGGCACAGAATCAAGAGCTTGTGAAAGGTTAGCACCCGTTTATAATGCCTTAGTAGGGCCAGACGTGGAATATTGCCTCCAATTTGATTGCCACGGTGTAAAAAAAACCCTGTGGAGACTCTCGAGAGAGTGCAGAGAAGAGCCACAAAGAGGATTAGGAGACTGAAGGCAAACACATAGGAAGAACAGTTGCAGGGACTGGGTAGCTCTAGTCTTATGAAAATAAGGACTTGGAGTGACATGAGAGCAGTCTTCCGATATCTCACGGGCTGCCCCAAAGAAGAGGGAGTCCAGCTATTCTCCAAACCCCCCTGAAGGCAGAAGAAGAAGCAACGGATGGAAACTCATCAGGGAGAGAAGCAACCTGGGACGAAGGAGGAATTTCCTGACAGGGAGGACAATTTTAACCAGCGGAACAGCCTGCCACCAGGAACAGGAGGTGCTCCATCACTGGAAGTTTTGAAGAAGAGATTGGACAGTCATTGGTCTGAAGTGGTAGAGGGCCTCCTGACTGAGCAGGGGGTTGGACTAGAAGACCTCCAAGGTCCCTTCCTTGTTCTTTAATATACAGGTAGCCCTCAAGGTACGACCACAATTGAGTCCAACACTTCTGTTGCTAGGCGAGATCATTGTTTTATGAGCTTTTAGTGAATCACTGCACCTGTTAAGTGAGTCATGAGGTCATTCAGTGAGCCTGGCATCTCTCATGGACTTCGCTTGTTGGAAGCCGGCTGGGAAGGTTGAAACAGGAGATCACATGACCCTGGGATGCTGCAACTGTCATAAGTACATGCCAGTTTCCAACTGCCCAGATTCTGAACATGTGATCATGGGGAGGCTGCAATGGGCATAAGTGAGGATGGGCGTAAGATGCCGTAATGGTCACAAGTCACTTTTTTCCGGTGCTGTTGTAACTTCCAAAGGTCACTACATGAAAGGTTGTAAGCAGGGGTGGGATCCGACCAGTATAACTACCAGTTTGGTGATTTACGTTTTGCGCGCATGTGAGAAACGTTGTCAGCTTGCTGCCCAGACAGATGAAAAGCACTGCGCACAAGTGCACAGCGCTTGAAAAGCCTCTTTTTTCCTGCTTTTCCAACCACAGCTGTGTCGCGCAAAGCAGCTGTGGTTGAAAAAGCAGGAAATAAAGGTCAGGTAAGAGCCCAGGTGGGCAGGTGGGCCACAACATCAGCAGACATAGAACCGGTTCTATGTCCGTTGCTCTTCAGAGCTACCGGTTCTACAGAGCCGGACAGAACTGGGAGAATCCCACCCCTGGTTGTAAGTCGAGGATACCTGTATGCTTAAAAATAGGTTGATTATCTTCAGAGCGACTCTTGGTTTGTCCCCTGTCCTTTCAGCATTTCAGCCATATTCATTTTCACGTTACAAGTCCTTGCTGGTAAATGCCTGAACAGGGAGCCTTCTTTAAATTATTTCAACGCAAATAATGTAATGATCGAAACATTAAAAATTCATCCATAAGGACCCAGCAGAATGAGGCCGGGCTGCTGGGTTATTGGGAGTGAGTTGAAGCGACTGCACAATGACAAAGAGATCAGAGTTAAATCATTGGGTGGAAAGCAGCGGAACTGCCGTGGCCGGCAGAAGAAAATTAGCAATTTTCCAAAACGCGGATGCAGATTTACACAAGATTGATAGCTTGTGTGATCTCAAGAGCAATTTGAAAATATTTTGACAGCTAAGGAGACCCTGCATGGTCAAAATTAGTAGAATGCAAAGTACAAAATGTTGGAAGCATTTATTGGATTTGCTTGATTCTTAGAATTGGGCAACACGTTTTGTAAACAACACAGAGGTTATTAAACTAAATGGATTATCTGCATCATTTCCATGTCCTCTTCCTGATCTTTTTAAAAGTTTCAGGCTGATGTTATCAGAAGAAAATTTTGAGCGGCACAGTGGCCTAGTGGGGAAGAATCTCAACTCCAATTCAGAAGGCTGAGAGTTCAATTCTAGGTAGAGGCAGATATTCCTCTCCTAAGGCACAAAGATCAAAATATCTGCTGTGAACTCTGCTTGGTGTCAGGAAAGGCATCAGGTCAGTAAACACACAAATCCATCCAGTTGCCCCAACTTTACCCCTAAATTAAGGGATTATGGGGTTGTAAAAAGGGAATTGTTAGAAGAAAATTCTGGTTTGATCTAGGCCAGGTTCAAAGAAGACAGGACAACTTGGAGTAGAAGTAGAGTTTATTCAACAGCAGAACAGGCAGCTTAGCAATAGAAGGTGGCAACAAATTAAAAGACATAAACAATCATATTTATGGAAAATCTGGAAGTAATTTAGGCAACCATGAGAATGTGATCACCATCAAAGCTGACATCATTCAAAGAAGTAGCGTAAGATCAGAGGACATGGAGAGACCTGATCGCCAAGAGTGGGACCAGGCTGAATTGGTAACATGAACATCATCATCCATGAACATGCTTGCCAATCAGGGGTGGGATTCTACCGGTTTGGACTGGTTCTATAGAACCGGTTGTTATGATTCCGCGCAGTTTGGAGAACCAGCAAATCGTGTCCCACGCTGGCCACGCCCTTCTCCCTCCGCCTCTCCCCTCCCTGCCCAGTCAGTCCTTAAGGCCATGGTGGTGAACACAGGTGGCACGCAGAGCCCTCTCTGTGGGTACATGTGCCGTTGCCCCAGCTCAACTCCACCACGCATGGGTGTGCACCCCCCACCAGCCACCCAGGAGGCTCCCCTGAGTGCACCCCCCCCCAGTGCTCTATTTTCTGTCTTCCAGGGAAGCTTCCTGGGAGCAAAAATGGCCTCCCCCAGGAGGCTTCCCTGAGGATGTTAAAAAGTTTGAATCCCACCCCTGTTGCCAATATATTTGCTCTGTGGCCACACCAAGTCCACGAGAGAGAAAATGTAGTTTTCCCATTCTGTGATATATGACCCTTTTTCTCCTTTGCGTGTCCAGGGAATTCTAGGATTCTTGAAGTCCACAGGTCTTCAAATTGCCACGATTGGTCACCTTTGCTTTAAAGGTTCAGGTGAAAGTTGAATCAGGCCAACCCATTAGAATCAAATCAGCATAGCACCAACTCATTGAAATGCCTTGTGAATCGAACCACCGGCTTCCAGATGACTTCCTGTTTGGAGGTATGCCTGCGCTCTTTCGGAAAATTGAATTAAGCCTTTGAATTACAGCAATTGGGTTTGACAAGCTGGGCAGACAATTCAAAAGCACAAATTGACTTGATGATTTCAAGAGGAATTTGGCTGATTTACATCAACTCTCATGGTACCTTGATGGGAGGGGGGAGGACATCAATTGGATCTTGATGCAAGTTTGCTTTTAGCCGGCCAGTGTCGGGCACAAAGAATCAGGACTCCAGTTAAGCTGATTTATTGCTCCTGGGTCTACGCAAGAGTCTAGTCAACCAAGGGTCAGCACCAAACTGGAATTGAAGACGGAATGGATTTAGACCATTTGTGTGAACTTGATGACTCCAGGCTGATGGCTGTCTTGACTCCACCCTCAGGCTTTGCCTGTCCTTCTCCCACATCAATATCACTGCTATCCTTTGGAGATCATAAAATTGCTTTTCATTGCCATAACCATGCTAGCACCTGAAAGCTACACCCTTAAGAGTTACTACCCATCGTATCCTTCATCAAAAGTCTAGGCCTTCAAAATTATGATTAATACATTGAATATTACAGAGGCATCTATTTTGCCTATCCTGTCCATAGTGGATAAGTAATGATTTTGCTCCAAGTCCTTATAAACAGGCTAAGGAATCTGTTCTATATTAGCATACTTGAAATACCCTTTTCTGATTGGTCCACAAATACAGCAATATGATTGGTTCTGCAAGCGACGGTGATTGGTCAACAATTGCCGCCCTGTGATTGGTCCGCCTGAGCGGCGGGGAATTAAAGGAACCGTCATTGGCCGCAAGCTGTGAGCAGCCGCGATAAAAAAGAGGCTGCCGCGGCTCCGCAGTCAGACTGATTCCAGGAACCGAATAAAGAGCTGAAAGTCATGCTGGTCTCCAGTCTCTTTTTTCCCCGCAATCTAACATAATCCATCCTTTGAATCAACAGAAATATCTATGGAGAGTTTCAGCCACTTTCTGCGTTTCTTTTTCTTTGAAGACGTTTTGCTTCTCATCCAAGAAGCTTCTTCAACTTTAACTGGATGCTGGGGAATGGAAGTCAGAGCTGTAGAAGCTTCTAGGATGAGAAGCAAAATGTCCTCACAGAAAAACCAGAAAGTTCAGTTGCCTCTTTAAAGAAAACACCTTTGGGACATTCAAAGAAATGGTTACTGCTGGGTTGAGGGTAAGAATGATGACACTAAGGACAACAATACAAATCCATGCTCTTTCCTCACTGTTAAGGAAAATCATCCTTATGTCATTTTGTTCCTGGAAATGTTTACTTATTTTTAGTCTCTATATTAAATTTGTAGAGTGCCTGACTGCCAATGACTCTGGTTCCCATGCCATGCAGTTAATGCTTTTAACTCAATTTACTTCTAAAAAGAATGACACTGCCATACTTCAAGAATATCTCAGAAACCATTGTTACAACCACACGGAATCTGCGCAGCACACAAGCCAACTAAAGCCCTTCAAAATGTCCCAAGCAGTCCCAAAAACCTAGCAACCCCAGAAGAAAAAACAGGGGTCAACTACAACATACAGTGTAGTAACAATTACTCTGTAGGACAAACAGACAGAAGGCTGGCCAAAGATGGACACTATCTAGCAGCCAGAAGACACGATGAAAAGTCTTTGATTTCACAAAATATGGATAGATTGAACCATAGTTTCCATTGGGAGACTGTGACCCTCCTAGACCAGGCCAAGTCCAAAAACACCAGGGAATTTCTAGCACCCTGGCACTCTGACAAATGAGCCATCAACAGACACACGTAGGTATTAACCACATCTATAGACTGTGCAAAAGAGACAATCAACCCAAAGACAAACAAAAGGACTCCAGCACCTCTGCACCAGGAATCAGCACCCAGGTCACTAGAGATTAACTCCAAGGTTAACTACAGACCAACAATCAAATAAATTAATCCCCCACCCAAGAAACTGCCAAAGAGCCATCAGTAAACAGCCCAACCAAAGAATCTCTAAGCCCCACCAACACTGGCAGGGCAAGACACCAGAAGATAAAACTGAAAGCACACCACACTCCTTACCAGCACTGATGAAGTTACCTAGCTGGGTAATGAAATGTCTGCAAGAAAATAAGCAAGTTCAGAGAGCACTAAGGACCCCTCAATCTACTTCATCTCAGTCTGGATTTTTTTTTTTTTCATGAGGAACTTTCAGAAGTCATGAAGTTACTTTTTGAACTTCTGTTTTCCTCTTGATCTACTGTTGTTGCTCTGTTTTCTTTGACCTGCGCACTGTGCAGTGACCTTGCTTGAGAGAACATAAAGGAATGCTTGAGCAAAGAAATAAAAGTGACCAAATGTCAGTACTTTTTTACATTTAAATGCCATTAAAGCAAGATTTCCTACTGGCTGATTCACCCGTCTAGCTTGCCCTGTGTATAAAAGCCAAACATTTTGATCCACTCGCATAGAGAATATTCTCAGTTGGAAATATGGAATTATCCTGGCACATCAATGCATTTTCTAATAATGCCTCCAGGTATGCATCTCTTTGTATCCCTATTGCCATAGAGAGAAAAATCTTATTCTTCTCAAAGGTTGCTTGTTTAATTTGTGACTTGCTCTCATCCACAATAGCTTTGTATTCCTACTACCTTATCAATTGTTTAAAATGTTTGTCTGTCACCCAGGGTTATTTAACAGAAAGAATATTGTTTTTTGTAAATTGTGTAGGAACAATGAAAGCTTCAACGCCTCCAAAAGGCTACGACAAATTCACACAAAAGGACACTTCCATCCACAGGAACCCATAGAATAAGCAGCGACCTCAGAAACCCACTGCCTCCATGGAGTGGCAAAAGTCTCTCAGTAGCATGAAAGCCTCAGAATAGATGAAATTCTGGAGTTGGGATTTCTTAACAGCACTCATTAACAATGAATAATCAGAATGGAAGGTGAAATTCAGAATTGTCTTTGTTCTCTCCAAAGAATATCCATGGAGATTCTCAGCCATCCAGGACATGGTTGTCCCAGAGGTGCTTTTTTCACTTCTTATTTTTATTTATTTTATTTTTATTTATGCTTATTTGTCAATTGCTTGCAAGATAATAGGTATAAGCATAAACATAGTTATGAATACATGAAATGGGTACATATAAGAAAACTAAAAGAAACAATAGGACAGGAATGGTAGGCACATTGGTGCGCTTATGCACGCCCCCTACAGACCTCTTAGGAAAGGGGTGAGGTCAATAGTAGGCAGTCTGAGGTTAAAGTTTTTGGGGTTTGGGGAAGAAACCACAGAGTCAGGTAGAGGATTCCAGACAGTGACCGCTCTGTTCCTGGAGTCATATTTCCTGCAACCAAGTTTGGTGCCGTTTACCCTGAGTTTGTATCTATTGTTTCCTCTTGTGCTGTTATGGTTGAAGCTGAAGTATTCACTGACAGGTAGGACATTGCAATGTATGATTTTATATAATATATTTAGATTGGACCGAAGGCGGAGTAGTTCTTGGTTTTCTAGGTCTAGAATTTCAAGTCTGGTGGCATCAGGTCTTCTGCTACAAGTAGAGGAGTGGAAACTCTTCTACTCAGAAATATTTCTGGACTTTCTCAACTGTGTTAATATCAGATACGTAATGTGGGTTCCAGACTGATGAGCTGTATTCGAGTATTGGTCTTATAATTGTTTTGTATGCTCTAGTTAGTAGTGTGATATTACCAGAGAAGAAGCAACATAGGATTAGATTAACAACTCTTAATGCCTTTTTGGCTATGTTGTTACAGAGAGCATTAAGTACTCTAGCACTTAGATCATTAGAGATGAGAACTCCAAGGTCCTTGACAGCATCGGTATCATCAACAAGGTCTTGACTATTCAGCCTGTATTTTATCCAAGAAGCTTCTTCAGCTCTGACTGGGTGGTGGAGAGCTGGTCATTTTAGAGAGTTGCTGAGGCCACTTGGAAGTTTATCTGTGTCCTCAAGGGTCACCTGAGTGGTGCCAATGGGAGTGGAGCCTTCTTGGCTTCAGGATGTCTTCTGCCCTGTGTTCCTTCCCTATTGAACATAGGCACAGACTGTTGGGATGAATCTGTGTTGTCTGCATCTCAAACTGAAGCGCAAATGGTTCCTATAATCTGCAATTTTTTTTCCCTCAGAAGAGTGGCTATTTCATTCAAACTCTAATGTTGTTTAAACTGAAATGAAAAATATGGAGACATCACCTCAAACTGGCAGGAGGGAAGTTCAAAAGCCACGTTACAAAGTACGACTTCACAATAAGATTAGTGGAGGCTTGGAACCAAAATCCAGTTGGGGTAGTGGGTCAGTCACCCATAACTGAGTTTAAACATGCTTAGAATCAATACATGCCCATCATCTGGCAAAAATAAGAACATAAAATTTTAAAAACCTCAAAGGGAAGACTTGATGGACCACTAGCTCATTTTCTGTAACAGGATATTATGCATTTAGTCTTTTTTACATTTTATTTCTTTTTTACAAAGCTGGATGTCTTTTTTATATATAGGAGAGAATCAGAATAGAGCTGGAAGGGACCTTGGAGGTCTTCTAGTCCAGCTTCTAGTCCAGTCAAGAAGGGGACACGTTTATTATTGGAATGATCATCTTAAAATTAGAGGGCCTGTCACATAGGCCGACGGATGCAAAATGTATGTAAAAAGGACACAGCGGACGAGAAAATGTTCCATCCATT